>APFE030133409.1:2636-16633 GCA_000404065.3 Pinus taeda
TTCCTTCAAGCGATCAAGCTTCTTCTGAAGGACCTGCTCTGATACCAATTGTTGGAAATAATATTGAGAAGGGGGGGGTGAACCAGTATTATCAAGTCAATTAATTACTTTTTCAAACCCAGATCATATACACTACTTCAGTTAGAGAAAACCGCATATATACGCAACTACAAATAAGGAAACCCACGTATATCATGTAGACTCATAATTTAATTTATCTTACAGATGTTGATCATTAATCTATGTATCAGAATCAAATAAACAGTAACTAGAAACAATGAAACAGAGCAAAAGACAATCACACACAAGAACACAAGATATAAGGTGGAAACCCAATGTGGGTGAAAACCACCTGCTACAATTCGTCTCTATCTTCCTTTATTTAGAAACTTCTTTTTACAATGTTTCTGTATTGGTGCAGACCTTTACCAGTACGCAGGATGCTACCTGCAGAGAGATACAACCCTCGCTTGTTCTCCACCTTTTCTTGGAAGGGAGCTACAAACCCCTTAGCTCTTGTACTAGCTGGGATACTAGTACGCAGGCCACTACTTGCAGAAGGCTACAACCTTCTCTTTGTTTCCAGGGACCACGTTTCATAAATTTTCAGACTGGATCCATGAACATCAATCAATCATCAAACAATCTACTTTTCACCAATTAACACTGAATCAAATAGACTCTTCTCTGACAGCTGTCCCCAGAACACAGTAACAGTAACCACACACCAAATTCTGAACCTAGAACACTGCAGCAATAAACAGAAGCAGCTAGAACACAATTTTAGATACGTACGCTACTTTAATAACCAGAAACCTGCGTGCATACGCTTCTGTGTTTGGACCAACCTGCGTATACGTTGTTTTTAGTCACAGAACCAGCGTGTATACGCGCCTTCGCTTCATTGAACCTGTGTACAGATCTATAAAGGATAATTCACTCTTCCAATCATTCAGACATTAGTTAAACCAGATGACCAGATTTATAGATCAAGCATGCGCCACATATAACAGATCAAAATCATTCAAAGATACTATTATTCAAGCCTTAAGATTTTGAAACTTGAATAGAACTTATCCTTCTCCTTATGCTCAGGTTCCTCCTTCATTCAGATCCAGGTCTGCACCATAACCCAATCCCTAGTATTCCAGATCTAGCACTTTCTCATATATTTAATTCATTCATATTACACTTTGCCAAATGATCTCCTTCCTCTTTTATAGTCTTAGGCCTTTCACAATACCACGGTCCTAAACCATAAAAAATCAATACCATGGACTCAATACTTGGGATCAACACTTCTAACGAGATACCATGGCCCAAAAACCATAGGTCCAAATATCAAGGACTAAATACCACAGACCAAAAATAAATTCTCCCACATGTACGCGCTTTTCTTGCATGAAAGTGCGTGTATACGCATACGTGACTTCGAAACGTCTAACCGGCATGTATATACGACTTCATCAAGGTGAACCTGCGTATATATCTTTTTCTTCTTTCTGAGTGCCTAAACTGCGATCTATCACCCGAGTGAGTTGACATCAAGGACAACACCTGTGCCATAATTCCAACAACATGGATGCTATAGATGGAGAAATATTTTGATCTACATGATGTTCAACACATAGAAAAGGTATGCATTACATATTTATATTTAAAACCCAATTATTTTATATGGTTTCAATGGTTTTGTCCTCGTAAAACACTTGTCACTTGATCAATTTTTATGGAGGAAATGATAGTACATTATGAGGATACAAAAAGAAACACCTTCTTTATCTAATTGATAAATCTCAAACAAAATGGTTCAATGGTAGAGCACACAGAGGACTTCCAAAATTTAAATATCAGGGTAACTGATATTCCAGAGGAGCTTATGATTTATATCTTTAGAGGGACTTTGAAGGATAATTTCCAACATGAGGTTCACTTTGGGAACCTGATTCATTGGAGAATGCATTCAAGGTGGCAAGAAAAGTTGAAAGGAAAATTATGGAAGCAAGGAAGTCTACAACTCAAACCTATAAATATGAAAGTGTTGTTGCTCCTAGCTTTGTATAACCTACAAGGTTGACACCACAACAATTGGATAAAAAAAGAGGAAAATGACTTTGTTATAGTTGTGATAGCAAATACACTAAATATTATAAGTGTACTGAGAAGAAATTATTTTACATAGATTTTGAAGAGGAGAAAGAAAAAGAAAAAGAAACATCAAAAGAAGAGGATATACACTAGGAACCAACCCCAGAGAAAGAAGAAATTAATATGACCATATCTTTTAATAAATTTGAGGGAATTACCACTCCTCAAACTATCAAGATAGAAGGATAAATCAAGAAGAAAAAGTTAATAGTGTTAATTGATTTGGGTATTACCCATAATTTTATTCATTGAAAAATAGCTAAGGAATTGAATTATTTTTTATATCCAACAACAGAGTGTCAAGTGATGGTTGAAATGCAAGAACTATAAATTTCTCTGGAAAGTTCCATAGTATCAAGCTCGTGGGAATATGTATTGAATAGTCCAATGCTTTCCATTCCAATTGGTGGTTTTGCGGTTGTACTAGGAGTCCAATGAAAACAATTTTTGGGGAAGATAGCTTTTAATTTTCGAGAGATATTCTTGAATGTTGTTTGGGAAGGAAAGGAAATTAAATTAAGGGGCATCGTAGGGAAACCAGGGAAGATAATTAGCTCTAATGGAATGAAAAATATTTTGAAGAAATAAAAATAGTGCGTAATTAATGCACAATTATGCTTACTTGGGGTTCAAACATCAAAATCATCTATTTATCTTGATCCCCAAAAAGTTTTGAATAATCATTCCAAGGAATTTGAAACTTCCAAAGGCCTCCCACCTATTCATGATTATTATCATGATATTCACTTGATTCTAGAAAGTGTTCCTACAAACATCAGCCCTTATAGATATCCCTATACCCAAAATAATGAAATTGAACCTATGGTTGGAGAAATTCTAGAGGGAAGTATAATTCAACCTACACAAAAAAAAAATTCTCTGCTCCATAGTATTGGTGCACAAGAAGGATAGATCATAATGTATGTGTACAGATTATAGTGAGCTTAACAAGCTCACTATTAAATATAAATTCCTCATTCATGTCATTGATGAATTGTTGGATGAATTACATAGAGAATTTTGATTCGCCAAGTTGGATCTTGGTTCCGGATATCATCAAATTAGAATGAAGACTAAAGACATTCTAAAAACAACATTTAAAATTCACGAAGGTCATCATGAATTTTTGGTCATGCCAATTGGCCTTACTAATGTGTCTTCCACATTTCAAGGTTTGATGAATTCTGATTGCAAAACCTTCCTTGAATATTTGTGTTATTTTTTGATGATATACTAATATACAACAAGCCTTGGAAGCATCATGTTCAACATGTTAACATGGTGCTTAAGCTATTAGAAGATAAACAATTATATGCAAAAACCTCCAAATGTTTCTTTCGGGTATATGATGTGGAATATTTGGGTCATATTGTATCTCACGAGGGTGTTAAGGTAGACCCTAACAAAATTAAAGCCATTAACAAATGGAAAATACCCACAATCCTAAAGAATCTTTGAGGATTTCTCGGTTTGACAAGGTATTATCACAATTTTGTTAAGAATTATGGGAGAATAACAGTGAACCTAACAACATTACTTAAGAAAGATGCATTTTCTTGGATTCGAGAAGAAATAAAGGCCTTTCAAAGTATTAAAGAGGAAATGTGCCCATGATCGGTCTTAGCTACAATAGACTTCAAAAAACCATTTATTATGGAATGTGATGCCCCAAGAAATGGAATTGGTGTTGTTTTAATGCATGAAGGAAGATCCATTGGTTTTCAAAGTCATCCAATCAAGGGAAAGTATTTACACAGACCTATTTATGAGAAGGAAATGTTAGCAATACTACATGCACTAAAGAAATGGTGACTTTACCTAATGGGAATACACTTCAAGGTAAAAAAAATATCACGATAGTCTTAAATACTTTTTGGAACAAAGATTATCTTCAGAAGAGTAGCAAAAATGGGTCACAAAAATGTTGGGTTATTCCTTAAATCATCTACAAAAACTAGAAGAAAAATGTTGTTGCAGATGCACTCTCAAGAAAGGATGAGGATGTGGAAGCATTTCTCTATGCCATTTCTATTATCAAACCTAATTGGATAATTGAAGCAAGGGATGAATGAAAGAATGACAAAGAGGAGTGGATACTAATTCAAAACTTGTAGCAAGATCCCAGTACATATAATACATTTATCTTTAAAAATGATTCATTATGGTACAAAGATCACTTATATCTTTGTAATAATTCATATCTGGAAAAAAAGATTCCTTTGGAATTGCACACCTCCCCCAGGGCACTCAGGATTCTTAAAAGCTTACCATAGGGTCAAGAATGATTTTTTTGGGATGGCCTTAAATTTTTTATCCAGAAGTTTGTGGTAGAATGTTTGGTTTGTGAACACAATAAAGTTGAGACAATTAAGACCCAGGGTCTGTTACAATATTTATCCATTCCAAGCATTGGGAAGAGGTCTCAATGGATTTTATCACAATTTTACCCAAGTCTAAAGAAAAGAGTGTCATCATGGTGGTAGTTGATAGAATTACTAAGTATGCACACTTTTTTGCATTATATCATACTTTTAAAGCCAGTATAGTTTCTACTACATTATGGAAACAATCCAAAAGCTACATGGTAACCCATAGATTATTGTAAGTGATAGAGATCCCATTTTCATTGGAAATTTTTGGATGGAATTATTTTCTTGTCTTGGTACTCAATTAGCTCATAGCTCATCTTATCATCCTCAATTTGATGGGGAAAATGAGATAGTGTACAAATGTTTGGAAGGATATATTTGTTGTTATGTGTTAGAGTGGGTTAGTTTGTCAATCTAAAAGTACCTCAAGTCAATTATTTTTTGTTTTGAAGAAGGTCAAAATCATAAAAAATTCTCACTATTATGTTTTGACCTGTCATAGCTCAAAGGAGTCATGTTTAATCAGGTTATCACTTCGGTCATCAAGGTTGGTCATTAGGAAAGAGTGTCTAATGTTTGTCAAGGTTTTATTCTTGACTTCGGGTATTAGGTTATGATACACGGGGTAACATGTTCTGAGTGTCGGCTACCAAGGAAAGGATCTCAAAAAGACCCTAATTATTAATTCTTTGACTTACACCTTTACTAAACATTTTATAAATCCTTCCACGAATCTCCTCTTTCCTACAGTGCATTCCTTCCCCTCTTTCCCTAATGCTACCTTAATCCTATCAATTTAATTTATGCATAAACCTTTATCATCGTTGTCACCTAAACCACATTTCCCTAGGCCTAAAACTATTCCCATCCCTAAACATCATTACCCACCATGATCCATTTATCATCCTATTCACCATGACACACTTTGATTATCAAAGCTATCATATCTAAATCCTCTACCACCATACCACATTTGAACAACGCTTTTCAATCATGTGAAATTTCATAAGAAACGTGGGTTGCACTTTCATCTTTCTTACATCAGCACCATAATTTCAAATCATTATGCAGGCCACAAATTTTCTATGTGATTGCTCGCAGGTGGTATGTAGAGGATGAGATGAGTGGTTTCTTTTTAGAGAAAGGGTGGCAGTAGAGTTCAAAAGGTGCATAGACGCTCAGGAGTTGTAGGCAGCTTTACAAGTTGCATACCATTTTATAATAGCGTGGAATTCTTCATGTACAACAAAATAAGTCATCTCAAGCTAGTCTTCAGCGTATAGATTGAAACGAAGAAATTGTAGAGGTAGGGAGATAGTCATCCTTCCTTTGAATTCTTATTGATAATTCTCCTGGTCACAGTGCTTAAGATTTGTCTATCACTGTTAGAAAATGTGTGTTGCGCACACCCTATCTTGTTAGAAAACAAAGTCTTACCTCCAAGAGCGTTGTTTGACTGCTCAAAGCCTAAATTTTAAAGGATGAATGCTTGCTAAAGATTTGATTTTAAATACCTTTTAAAATGTTTAAAACCTCCTACTTGTATTTCATCGCATAATATGTGTTGTCACCACCTTATTGTTACAACTGCCTGAGTGGATTTTTGTTGTCATATGAGCCTTCTCTCATTCCTTTGAGTCTACACATGTAGTCATAACCCAAAAGTCAAAATCCATCAGCTAGGTATAGAGATAGGATGGCCCCTGCTACCAGCAAAAAAGGAGGTGACCTCATTTGCACTGAAAAGGAGGTGACCTCATAATCATAATCATTATCTTTGGCATCATCATCCAAGTCATCATTATCTAATTATCATTACCATTATCATTACCAAGCAGATAAATCTAGACCAACATGACATCTTGGTTAGTTTTGATGTAAAATCTCTCTATACTGACATTTCCATAGATGAAGCCATGGAAATTGTCCATAAAATCATTGATACCAACATGACCAAATTAGTTGAAATTTGTCTGAAATCAACCTTTTTTCAATTTTAAAGATGATATATATGAACCAAATTGTGGTGTAGCTATGGGATCACCTATGTCTCCCATCGTTTCCAATCTATTTATGGAAGACTTTGAAGCTAAATAAATTGAGTCCTCCCCATTAAAAACGAAACTTTAGAAAAGAATTGTTGATGACACTTATATTATTTGGCCTCATGGAAAAGAAAAATTAGACATTTTCCTAAAGCAACTAAACAGTCAATGTGATTCTATCAAGTTTACAATGGAGGTGGAAGAGGATGGTAGCCTGCCCTTTCTTGACATGTTAATCAAGAGAAACCAGGATGGCTCGACATCTCACTAGGTTTATCATAAGAAAACCCACACAAAACATTACCTCCATGCCAACTCTCACCATCATTGTGCTCAGAAACTTGGGGTTCTCAACACTTTAGCAACCAGGGCTATTTGAATTTTAGATCATGATCATTTTGAACAAGAGAAGAACCATCTCATGGATGTTTTTGAAAATAATGGATATAGTAGACACCAAGGAATCAAAACTTTCAAGAAGGTAGAGAATCCTAAAAACAGACAACCAAGGGATGATTACACTGGTAAGTTCCACGTCCCCTACATATTGGGAACCACTAATAAAATTTCCTATATCTTAAATAAGAACAATATAAAAATGACCTTCAAGCCTATGAACACCATTAGCAGATACCTGAAATCGATAAGAGATCCTATAGATCCTAAATGCCACAAAGGGGTTTATTTGGTTCCTTGTTCTTGTGGAAAAACCTACGTTGGTGAGACTGGTCAATCAATCTTAGCTAGGATTCAAGAGCATGTTGCTGACCTCAAGCATAACCATTCCAAAACCTCAACTTTGGTCGAGCACTCCAGTAAAACCAATCATCATATTTATATTGAAAACTCATGTGTTGTGGCCAAGATTGATCATCATCACCATAGGAAATTTAGATAAGTTATTGAGATAGGAAAGCACCCTAACAACCTTAACCATGATGATGGTTGGAAAATAAGTGATAATTTGATAATTGGATTCCCACTCTACCCTCTACTTCCACCTTCTCCTAGCTCCTTTGTGCCCTCTTATCGCTAAATCTAGCCTTTCAAGGTCTCCCCTAGAGTATACCATCCCTAAAATTCATTAAAATATCTTAATAATAAGCAATCATATATATATATATATATATATATATTATATATATATATATATATATTATATATATATTATTTCAATATAATTTAATTCACTTTAAGTTTAACTAAAACTTTAGTTCAATTCAATCCCATTCAATTTTAATCTTAAAACTTTATAAATTAATTAAAAATAATTAATAATGAAAATTACTAAAGTTTTATAGAAAAACATTACTTTGAATAAATCATGGACAAAAAATAATAATATTAATAATTTCGATAATAATTATTATTAATAAAATAGAAATTTTAATCTTCAATTTAATTCTAAATATTTTAATCGTCATTCAAACAAAAAATAAAAGTAAAAATTTATATTTAATTTCAAAAATTAAATTCAATGTTAATTTCAACCTTCAAAATTAATAAAAATTAATTAATTTTGTAGAGAAATTAGTAGGTTTAGTTTGTATTCATTAATTAATATTAAGCATTAATGATCATTGCTTTAATCAATCATTGTAAAACTAAAAAACAATTTAAATAACCTAGTAAATATAATTGTCAACCAAAAAAAATTCACTTATTAATAATTAATTTGTGAATTAACCTTTCTTTAAAAGTCAAAACTAGATAGTAAAAATTAAAACTATAACTAAAAAACATTATCAAATTAAGAAATTAAAACTAAAACTAAATTAAATCATTATCATTCGATTCGCTCTCCTTCCCTTAGAAACTCTCGACTACGATTTGTTCCCAACAAAACCCTCACATTTATTTATAAACGCTATTGAGTTCTGACTTATTCACTCATGAATCTATCATGATGATGAACCACAGAGGATGGTAAGAAACATCAATTTCAAAAATATGAATGCGATAACTCCAAAAGATAATGCCACACAAAATATAGACCACAGAAGCCTCAAATCAATAGTTATCATTATTGTCATCTAGGTCATCATCAATAACAATAATGGCGTGAATGATGATGATGATGCCAATGATGATGATGTGCATGACAATGATGACAACAATGATGATAGAAATTACATTAATGATGATGATGAGGATGATGAAAATGATAATGACGATGATAATGGAAGTGATGATGATGATGATGATAGATCATCTCTCAAAAATAGAGTTGTTATTTCTCTTAAATATATCATGTGTCCTAACAACCCTTTTCTAGCACTCAACATTTTTTTGGGTTGATGATATTTCTTATGACACCTATAATTATGAACAGTTGACAACAATGTCCATAATCATGATGATGATGATGATGATGATGACATGAATGGTGATTATGATGATAATGCAGTGATGAATATAATGATGACAATGATGGTGGTGATGATGATGATAGTGAAGATGATGACAATGATTATGATGATTCCAATGACTTTGCAATCATGGATTCATGAATGTACTAGTTTCAAGATCATCTTCTGCATACGTATTACTATTGGACTTTTTACATTTTTTATCTCTCTTGGGATAATTTCTTGTTCTCAATAATATCTATTAGCTTTATCATATACATGAGATAGAGTTAGAGGGTCACCTCAGCTATAGATGCCCCATTTATTATGATATTCAAGGGATGCTTTATTATCTTTCTCAATATTTGGATGGATTATGTTTACTCTCTTTCAATACATGTCTAACTCTATTTATGAGGGAGGTCCTTGGATTTAGATATTTATATAAGGCTTTATGTGGACTTCCCATTTTGAACTCTTCCAAGGGGATGACCTCCTTCCATGTTTCCTTGCCTACATATGGCCAAAATTGACAAACCAATATTCAAACTTCTTCAACTATAAAATTGGTGATCCATCATAACTCTTCTTGACCCCCTCAATGGGACATCTTTCTTCATAGAGACTTTCATCATAGATCATAAGTTGGATGAATAGGACCTATAACCCTACTTCATGTTGAGAAACCAAGTGTTAGAAGGAAATGGTTGATGTATCTTAACTTGAGAACGTTGAGAATAGCTACAAAAAATGCTAAAAATAGCATTCAGAATATTCCAATTTTAATTTGTCCTTGAATTAAAATTCAGAATTAAAATTGGAATTTAGTCTCACCAACTACTTGAAAAATAATTAATTAATTCATCTTGAGTTAATTAGTTGGAGAAATTCAAGTTAGAAGTCTATGTGAAGTCATGCAACAATTATCCCTTAATTAAGGAGAGAAGAATGAGTTATATTTGAGTTGTAATTAGTTAGCTTAGTTATGTCTAGTTAAATTAGTTCCAAACAATTTGAGGAACTAATTGTGAGTTCAGTCACTTAATGCATGCATGCATCAAACTAGTGTACTCCAGATAACTGAAGATTCTCTCATAAATAACTCATGCATGTCTATTCAAAGAAAGACCTAGTTGATATTAAAGACAGGGACAGTGTACTATCAGTTGCATGAGTTTTCCTATAAAGGAAACCCATCTATGTAGTCAAGGAAAGGTTCCTTGAGGATTGCGTAGTTCTGACAGTGTGCTAGAGCAGTGTGTGAGAACAATGCTACACTGGGTGAAGGAGATCATCCCAGAGGTAACTGCTCAAGGATATAGGAGGCTTGGAGGGCAGAGGAGAAGGTTTGTGAGAAGCCTTGTTTGCTTGTGAGCATCCAGTAGGATTGTATTGAGAGCTAGCTAGCTGCGGGAGCTAAGGATTTATATAATCTTAATGTATTTCCATCTTGTATGATAATACAGATAGTGGGGTGTTTAGTTGAGGCTTTCCCCTAGGTATTCTTCTGTGTTTCATGTGTATTGATTCTTCTTCTAGTTATATGTGTTCTGTTTGATCTTGCTCAAATCGATTAAGCTTCCATAAGTTTGATAGTAGAAGTAGCCTCACCAGCTTCTTGAAAAATAATTAATTAATTCATCTTGAGTTAATTAGTTGGAGAAATTCAAGTTAGAAGTCTTTGTGAATTCATGCAACAGTTATCCCTTAATTAAGGAGGTAAGGATGAGTTGTATTTGAGTTGTAATTAGTTAGCTCAGTTAACTGAGTTATGTCCAGTTAAATTAGTTCCAAATAGTTTGAGGAACTAATTATGAGTTTCGTCAGTTAATGCATGAATGCATCAAACTAGTGTACTCCAAATAACTAAAGATTCTCTCATAAATAACTCATGCGTGTTTATTCAGAGAAATACCCAATTGAGATTAAAGATAGGGACATTGTACTATCAGTTGCATGAGTTTTCCTATAAAGGAAACTCATCCATGCAGAAGGAACAAGGTTCCTTGAGGATTGCACAGTTTTCCAGGGTGTGAGATCAGTGTGAGTGATCAGTGTTACACTTGGTAACAGGAGGATCACCCAAGAGAAACTGCGCAAGGAAATAGGAGGCTTGGAGGGAAGAGGAGAAGGTTTTTGAGAAGCTTTGTTTTCCTATGAGCATCCAAGAGGATTGTACTGAGAGCTAGCTAGCTGTGAGAGTTAAAGCTTTGTATAATTCTAATGTATTTCCACCCTGTATGATAATATAGATAGTGGGGTTTTTAGCTGAGGCTTTCCCTTGAGTATTTTCTATGTTTCATGTGCATTGATTCTTCTTCTCTATTATATGTGTTATGTTTAACCTTGCTCAAATCAATTAAGATTCCACAAGTTTGATTGTAGAAGTAGATTAAGTATTTTTCTTTAGTACATTGCATAACCAAATTAATCTACAGTGAGAATTTCTACATGGTAGCAGAGCCAAGTTTATCGAAGCAAAGTTTATCGGAGTAGTGAATAGTATACAAAGAAGAGAATTCGAAAAAAATAAATAAATAAAAATTGGGTCGCGAGTTTGCAAAGAATATCTGAAAATTTTTGTGCAAAATTTTCAGAAACAAATAGAAAATTTGGATTCCTTGCAAAATAATACTCAAATTCAAAAAAAAAAATTGGCTGAATCAGAGTTCGGCTGATGGAGATATCATTTATTGAAAATCAACTCTTTTTCTAGAAAATTTTGTGACTACAAGAAAGATGAAATAGATTAGTGTGCTAGCCAAGAACCTGTGTGCACTTGAGGTACAAGATGCATGCAAAGCCTTGAGGAGCAAGGCAAAGTTTAGATACTTGGTGGTTGAGAGGGAGAGTAAATTACTGCTCAACATGCAGTCCCAGATGAAGTCTCAAACAATTGTGGAGGAGCCACAATTGGAGATGCTGAGAGGAGACCGAGTGGAGGCACCCACTCATGTAGAGACCTCCAGTAGGGGGAAATTTCGACCCAAGTGGGCAGAGGGAGCACATGCAGCCATACCTCCATGTGTGAGGTGGGGCGATGTGAAGTGATAGTCCCAAGAAGGCTGAAATTAGGTAGGGTCCATTGACAAGTTTTATCTCATGGATCGTACCTTGCTATGGGAGCCCAAAGTACATAGTAGCAGGAGGAATCAGTGGGATTGATGCAGTTAGAGATAAAAGTAACAGAGGCTAGAGTAGTTAGATACTGGAGAGTGCAGAGAAGGATTGGCAATAGTGCAGAAAGGCAGAGTCAACAGGAGCGCAAAGTTTTCAGTTGACAGAGGCAATAACAGTCAGAGACTTTGATGATAGATGCATCATACTGATTCAGGTTGGATTTTTTTTCTAGAGTTGCTGGAACAACAACACTAGAAGAGAAGTGTTGCATCCAGAACATTCCAAAGGTTCAAGATTGGGATCGAGTTGCATTCATTTCTCGTTGAGAGGGAGTGTTGAGAATAACAACAAGAAATGCTAAAAATAGCATTTAGAATATTCCAATTTTAATTTGTCCTTGAATTAAAATTTTAATTTAGTCTCACCAGATTTTTGAAAAATAATTAATTAATTCATCTTGAGTTAATTAGTTGGAGAAATTCAAGTTAGAAGTTTTTGTGAAGTCATGCAACCGTTACCCCTTAACTAAGGAGATAAGGATGAGTTGTATTTGAGTTGTAATTAGTTAGCTCAGTTAACTGCATTATGTCCAGTTAAATTAGTTCCAAATAGTTTGAGGACCTAATTGTGAGTTTAGTCAGTTAATGCATGCATGCATCAAACTAGTGTACTCCAGATAATTAAATATTCTCTCATGAATAACTCATGCATATCTATTCAGAGAAAGACCCAGTTGGATTCAAGATAGGGACATTATACTATCAGTTGCATGAGTTTTCCTATAAAGGAAACTCATCCATGCAGAAGGAACAAGGTTCCTTGAGGATTGCGCAGTTTTAGGGTGTGAGATCAGTGTGAGTGATCAATGTTACATTTGGTAATAGGAGGATCACCCAGGAGAAACTGTGCAAGGAAATACGAGGCTTGGAGGGTAGAGGAGAAGGTTTGTTTACCTATGAGCATCCAGGAGGATTGCACTAAGAGCTGGCTAGCTGTGAGAGCTAAAGCTTTGTATAATTCTGATGTATTTCCACCTTGTATGATAATACAGATAGTGGGGTTTTTAGCTGAGGCTTTCCCCTGAGTATTTTTTGTGTTTCATGTGCATTGATTCTTCTTCTTTGTTATATGTGTTATGTTTGATCTTGCTCAAATCAATTAAGCTTCCGCAAGTTTGATTGTAGAAGTAAAATAGGTATTTTGCTTTAGTACATTGCATAATCAGATTAATCTACAATGAGAATTTCTACAGATAATTACTTTTGAATGCTTTTTAGCTTCTTATTACTTATATTGTCTTCTTCATCAGGTAATTACACAAAAATGAAAAACATAAAGATCACAAGGAAAGAAAGAACACCTAGAATTAGGCTCCAAGTCAAAGAAAATATCCATAAGGGAGAAAACCCATGAATCCTTCTCTTATATAATTATATCAAAATAATATATAAAATACCCAAGACCAACACCAATATTGCCATGAATATCCAATTCAACCCTCCTCTGTGTCTCCTCCAACCAAGTCAAAATCAACGAAATTCAGCACTGATCAAACACTCTAAAATATGGTCAAATGATTGTTATCGGGAAATCTAGTGTCTATGCAGAGTTGCTAGTCCCACTAAGATGGGTAGCTATCTTAAAAAAAAACATATTAAAATTACTTTCGCTTTCCTTTACGAGAAGTAGATAGGAGAGGAGCAAAGAATACCAACCTCAATCTTTTGCTTGGTTCTCTGCCTGTTCCTTCTCCCCTTTGACAGATCTTTGCCGCTCCTCCCTTGGCCACTCCACTTCAAAGAGTACCTGTAAAGTCAAAGCGGCATAATACCTTCAAAGTGCAGAGATCTACAATAGTAAACAATATAGGACCAGATATATATTGACCACACACATGCATATATTAGCAAACATACAAGAATGTGGAGGAAAACTTGAATAGCTTTATTGATATAGAGATTAGAAGA
>APFE030133409.1:21051-37751 GCA_000404065.3 Pinus taeda
ACTCAGCAAGAGTTTCTTGCACCCAGGAGGAAGCCGTAGCAGTGAAGCAGGACGGTCATCCAAGACTCTTTTAGCTTCGTCCAGGAAGGGACAACGGTGGTCGGCATGGTTTCCTTCACATAGTTTGCAAGGAAGTTTACATTTTCCTTTATGTCTAGAGACTTCATTTTCACTAGTTGATGGTGTACACTTAACATGATCATCAGAGGTTGATGACATCGGACTGTGCAAACGAGGAGACCAGTCCCTTAAGATCTAAGGGATGCAAGGACAATCTCGATGATAGTGGTCCCCTTTGCAAATGACACATGGAGATTTCTGTTTGGATGGTGCAGTGTGTGGATTTTCGCTAGATGATTCATGGTTTCCCCTTTTTTCCTTTGGCTCCTTTTTCTTTTCTTTCTCCTTCCCTTTCTTCTTCTTCTCAGTTACTTGGTCTTTAGCTTTACCAGCTTTACCAAGCAAAGAGGAAGGAGGGGAGGGAGAAACAAGCGAAGTAGAAGGCTGGAGGGTAAGTTTAGTATCATCTAGTTGCTAACTTGATTGCTCAAGAATCGCAGTGGTTTGAATGACAGAGGTGGAGAAGAGCCATATTAGCAAGCCGATTGTCAGTCCTAGGAGGGACAATGTGGCCATATGAGCTGCACCAACATCTCCCGAAGAGGAGAAAGGACTAGGATTTCCCCCAAGGGGAAATCCTTGGCTAGTGGACTCCATATTTCTCAACCTAAGACCAACGAGGGAACAGTGACATTATTCCGATTAAAATAAATTTTAGGCGCTTTGACACAACTTGCTTTTTCAATTTTAAAGAGTCAAGAAAAAGCAAAAGATGACTCTAGTCGCCTTCGATTTTAATGAGCCTGAAGTGACAAGTGCTCAAATGGACCTTTTCCTTTAAGGAGTCTGAAAAGGAATGAAAGAGACTGCTCTGGAAATCTAGACAAAGGGATTACCAAACCAATCGCAAAATTGTAGAATACTTTTTATGGTATGACAATCAATCTTCCCGAATGTTGTGTTTAGTGCATTGCGATCGATAGGGCGGTAGACACGGCTTCCTAAGGATAAAGGATATAGCGTATTGTGGTCTCCCAATACATACTCAATGGTACATGGGAGCACAAGTTCGTACTGGCACTTGTCGTCTCAAAGAGGAGGAATCACCCAACCAACAATGAAAGTGATAGTTACCAAGCTTTACGATGCCGGAATACGTCTCTAGCCTAGAATTCTAAATGTTGTGCATTAGGTTCCAAAGTGTTTTTATGTTCATTAAATTTATTTTATGGTTGATCTTTCTTAAGAAGTTTTTCTTTTAGGTTCACCGCGTGATGTAGATATACAATTCCTAAAATGCAATCTAAGATGATAAACAATCGTTTAATCTTCTTTTTGCAATGAAAATCCTAGCTACTGAGGAAAGAGAAATGAGATTCTTTCAACATAGAGCAGAAAGCACACACTAGATGCATTGTCCTAAATCAAACCAAGAAGCAGTCTAAATGCAAATGCACATGCATGTATTTGTTTTCGCTTTCTTAATGTGTGAATGACAAAAAGAATGCTAAGTAAAAATTTGAATCGTTTCAAGCAACAGTACTAACGATTTTCTTTTCAAAAAATGAAAGGAAGATAATGACGACACTTTGCAATTTTTAATTGAAAACTACTTTCGACACTTGAAAAACTATTAATTCAAATCAAATACAAGAGTAATAGTGTAATCGACTATCAAGAACAATAGGATTCTTTTCTTTGACTGAAAACGACACTTGCGACACTTTCAAATCAAAAGACGTCAGCTTGATTACGCTACTTCTTTGTAAAAGAGGACCGTAAATGGCGAACAATACATAAAAACATTTACAGTTGTTTGTACTATGGAGGCTGAATCATGCAAAGGAAGGGAGTTTCTACAGTGGTTTACTGATCACAGATAGCAAAACTCCTGAATAAAGCTGAAGAGAGTGAACAAAAAACCAAAATCTGGAAGCAAAAGAGGTCTCATCTTATCATCGCACCTATAACACAGGGAAAGAGCGATGCATCTCACCTACTGCAAACGGGAGGTGTGATGCATCCAGATTCCCAAGAGGAGAAGGTGCTATGGTCCAGGGATGAGACTTCAACTGGGTTCTTGGTCACATTTTGCAGCTCAGTTCAGGGATTTAAGCCGAGCAAATGATAGTCAGTAAATGTAAATCACAGGGGCTGATCTAATAAGGCTACTTAAGCCACCACCAGGGCAATTAGGATGTTTGCAAATCAATTTTTCCATTTATAAAGAAAACCCAGAGATAGACTAAAGCAACATTGATCTACTTTGCACTTGCATAGCAAATGCAGTTTAAAGGCTAGCTGGCTTGACTTCAGGCTCCATCTGTAATTTTATAAAGCAAACAAATATATACAAGCAAACAATCCATTTCTCCTTAGTGGAGTCGTCATTTTGTTATCGGGAAATCTAGTGTCTATGCAGAGCTGCTAGTCCCACTAGGATGGGTAGCTATCGTAGAAACAAACAGATTAAACTTACTTTCGCTTTCCTTTACGAGAAGTAGATAGGAGAGGAGCAAAGAATACCAACCTCAATCTTTCACTTGGTTCTCTGCTTGTTCCTTCTCCCCTTTGACAGATCTTTTCCGCTCCTCCCTTGACCACTCCACTTCAAAGAGTACCCGTAAAGTCAAAGCAGCATAATACCTTCAAAGTGCAGAGATCTACAATTGTAAACAATATAGGACCAGATATATATTGACCACACACATGCATATACTAGCAAACATACAAGAATGTGGAGGAAAACGTGAATAGCTTTATTGATATAGAGATTAGAAGAGAGGAATGCAACCCATTGATCTGACCCAGCGTCATCCTCCCAGCATGAAAGCCCTTGTTCACCTCATGAAAAGCTTAGATCACCCAACACTATGATATTCCACTAGGAAACCAACAACACTTCCTTACAAAATACAAGATTCCAGCCTCTGGATCTCTGGGATGAGGGATCCATATATAGATGATTGCAGGGTGGTGAGTCAGCTTCTGGGATTTTGATTAGTGTCTTCTCTCTGATAGTCCTTGATTCCACTTGGAGATTGATGATCTCTTACTCATCCCTGGGCAAATTCAGAGAGGCAAGTGTCACAGGAGAAGTTTCTGGAAGATTCCATGATCATCCACCTGGCAAACTGTCTCTGCCATTTGTCTACTCTTTCCCATCGCACCCTACAGAAGGGCTTTTCAGTATGCATCACACTTTTTGCACTGAGAAGGTGAGATGCATTACACCCTCTGCACTGAGCAGTTTGTATGGTCTAGCTTTGACCAGTTCTGAGCAGTTTTTTGTGGAGAACTTCTGGGAGATGATGTAATCAGCTGACCTTGTTCCTTTAGGGCATGAAACAACACTTTTAGGGACTCAGAAGCCCTTGGTTTATGGACATATATGATTTGGGGTTACAGTGCCCAAATATGTTTATAACAATGACAAAAAAATTGGACTTGTAGTGAAGGATGAAGTTCATACCTACAATTTTCATAGAGTATCTATAGAAACCTTTGCACATGTGCGTAGAAAAAGGCTGAAAAAAGCATAGTTTTTCTCTCCTTAATTTCGATTTTCTTTTATTATTGTTTGGCACAAGAAATGATGTTTTGTGATTGTAAGTGATTGGTATTCCAAGTGATCAAGTTGAATGATATATATATACCTATCCAAGAGGGTCAAATGACTACCTCCCAGACCAACTTGTTCAAGGAGGCCCGACTTGGTCTTGTGTTGATTCTTTATATCATAATAAAAAATCCTTTTATTTTCCTTTCCAAAGTCCAAATGGGACTTGACTTAAAATACATTTCTCTTGACTCAAAGTAATTCCTTTTTGACTCTATAAGCATGAAGAAAATTCTTTGACAAAAATGAAATAATAATAATAAATATTAATGATAAAAGTTACATTTTATTGCATTATGAAGACCGGAACTAGTTACATTTTTCAACACTCCCTCTAAACTAGGGAGGTATTCATAATGACACAAAAAAGTACTCTCAAGTTGAAATATTCATATAAGAAAGGATCTAAATTGATAAGCATCAATGATGATTTACATCATCATAGTCAACATTGTTAAAATAGCAAGGCCTTGACTAACAAGTTCTATCTCTCCATTAGATCAGAGCACAATGTTGAAAGGCATAAATTTGGACACCAGTACCTCTCTAAGCACTTACCCCACCAGGATGTTCACTCGATATGTCCTCACATAACCATTTCCTGATATAATTTCATAATAGTTGACACGAGGAAATGTCGATCCTCATGAATATTCTTATCTTGGATTAATGTACTTGACTTATGACGGTTAGTCCTAGTCAAAGTAAAAATTCTCAAAGAATATTGGTCCCAGATGTTTGTCCAATCCGCCATTCTCCCTAATGGTGTCTTTACTAGGCTTACGACTGTTAGTCCTGGCCATAGTACATGACACATGGAGAATATGGTGTCCACCCTCACTCCCTCTCAACCAAGGAGGAGACATCCACAAGCATAATATTTTCTCAAGAACACCCATTCTTTTCATAGAGAATAACATCATTGATTCATTTTCATCACATGACACCTTTATGATTAAGAATTCATAGATTTGTGGAAAACTATTTCCCCTTTTTTCATTTGTGATGAAATAAAAGAAAAAATTGAAAGCCAAAAGAAATTAAATATACACTAGAATGATGTATCTACGTCTAAACTCTAAGATTGAAGTGAAAATTCAAGTAAATGTTATATCTATGAGTTGTGCCAAACTTATGAAAACCTCATTCCCTAAGTCCTATATAAGAAAAAGAAAAAGAATGGAAAATAAATCCCAATGAATGGTAACTCATTTATTCACTCCCTCTTTGGCAAACACATGAATATATCACTCCTAGTCACACTTGATCACATGTTTGTGATGGTTAAATCATGAAGTCGTCTTTCCCCTTACATTTTCACTACATCAGTTAAGCACCTAATTGAGGATTTAGGGAATGCTTGTTGCCTAAGGGATTCATGTGTACTCTTGGTTTACTTATGTCACACTATGAGCAATTTATGTGATGGACTGAAATACTTAAGTTTGTGGAGTTATTAGAATAGTGTATTAAGTTAGTCACCACAAACACATGTATTATGTCTCATTTTGTCCACGTGTGGGTTGGAGATTCATTGATTGAGCACTTTAATGGAGGCTACTTTAGGGATTTGATGGTATATATTACAAAATCTATTGGTAAACATTGTGATTCGTGGTTTCTTTTCCTCGAGAGACTTGATAATATTGAAGTCACTCCCAATAATCCGTGGAGATAGGGAGTATAAATTACTTGTGCTAGCAATGGAATTGAGAAATAGATGTTTTACATTTTTGATATTGGAGTCATATACCTTGGATACATGGTAGTAGTGTTTGATGTCAATTAACTAAAATTGTATTTTCATAATGCAAAAAGAGGTAAACATATTGGTAACCTTGATGTCCTGATCATTCCAAATAATATCCATTCCACCCAAGTATCTCTAAGCATCAATCACTACTACTTGGAAATCCCTCCCCCCCCATTTGCTAATTATATATGGTAGAACCTCACTTAATATTTTTTTTTCTTGTATCAACATTATTGATGGCTGCTCTTTGTACCATTTTTCTTTTAGGAGTCTTTGGTTTCCTTTACTATTGAGGAACCTCATGTTCCATGAGACTATTTTCATGGAGAATTTACACACAAAGAGAGTATAATGTTACTAAAAAATGTGTTTCAAGTTTTACATGCTTGGACAATGCTACTTCATGGCTCCTATATTTCCTTAACCCAAGACTGAATGATGAACTTGATGGTCTCAAAGGAAACTGATGAATGAAATTCTCAAAAAGAGGTGACTTTTGACTTTATCAAATACAAGTTAGTATACTAAAAAAAAATATCCATAACAATTTCATCAGGCAATGAAGCATTACATTATAAAAGAAAATTTATAAACCTTTTGGGAACATTTTTCTAAACCATGCTCAAAACCAACATATTTAATATTAATATTTAACAATAATATGGACAATAAAAAAAAATCATAAATTAAATAACATGTTATCAAGCCTGAGAAATGTCACTAAAAGGCAACTAAAAAATATGCAACTAATGGGAGTGGCCACTTGAGGCCACCATAAGTCAATTAATCCATTAAGACCAAGATTAATGGGGACAAAGACCTACAAAGGACAAAGGCAAACCTATTTTAAATTATTGTTTTATTAGGTGAAAGATGAACATCACAAGATATAACGAAGAGTAGAATGAATTTCATTGCATTAAGAAAACCCAAACACATTATATAACTTAGCAAGGAAGACATGTATGGTACCCATCTCAGTCACACAACACATGGCATTAAGTAATTTTTTTATATATTATTTAAACTTTTATATAAAATCACAAATTAGCATGAATGGAATGTTTAAAATCCATTAAGAAAATTAAATTAAAAAAAAATAATACAACATATTTTTTTGTTATAAAAAAGAATACAAAAACTAAATATAATTTTTGAGAAAAAAAATACTAAAACTATATATATATATATATATTATATATATATATATTATATATATTATAGATATTAAAAAAAACTAAACACAAGAAAAAATTATCTTTTGTTAATTAAAAATAATTTTTTATATGTTTTTAAACATTTCCCTCCATTCCAAAAAGCAAAAATAATAATAGAAATACAAATGAACCAAAAATATTCCTTTCCCTTGTAAATGTTTCCTACCATTCATTCCACTCACTCGAGCTATTTCATAAAACAAAGCTAAGTGTTATTTCACACACCTTCGGCAAAGCCTATTGAGCATCGTCTATGATATATCTATTCTTTGATCGAGTCCTTGATATATTGATCAAGGTTTGATTCCCTTGGAGATTAATTGGGATACTCATTTGGTAAGGCACTCTAGACACTAGGGTAGCTCTCGACAATAGATGAATAGAGAAATTTGTCTACGAGGAGGTAAAACCTAGAATATCTTCTAGAAACACATCCTTAAATTTTATGATGATTGGAAATTCATCTAAGTTTTGATTTTCTTCCTTCTGCCTATTTTCTTCAACATGAATAGAAAATAATTAACCTTTTATTGCACTTATTTTCAATTGTAACGCTTAAATATGTCTAATTGTAATAGGTTTTCATATGCCTTTTATGAGTTGTCTCATTCCTTCTTTATTTTCACTACTCAAATTTTTCTCTAGGCAGTGTACTACAAATTTGTGTTTTTCCATCCAATCCATACCTATTAATACATCATATGTACCTAAAGAAAGTATATTTAAGTTTACTTTATCGGGACAACCATTTAAATCTATAGGATATTTTTTTACATGGCTAATTACCTTCCTTTTTATGTTTGTTGCTAACTATACTAACCATGGATTCTTAAATTTGCCAACTTTTAACTTACATTTTTTCCCAAGATCTAGAGACTAATATAACTAACACTAGCTCCTAGGTTAATCATTATATAAACAAGATGGCTTAATATGTTACCTTCAATCTCGATCATAGTAGATTGGTGTTATGCTTGTCTATATTCAAATGTTGCACTGATCTTTGGGATGTTCCTTGGAATATCATTTACTATTGTTGCTTCATGTACTAATTGTATATTCTTAAGAGACCTTGGGTTATGTGGATATTCCCTCAACATGTGAGGTTCTCCACACCCCCAACACTTTGAACATTTTGTTTCCTTAACCCCACTTGTATTCGTATTATTCAACAACATGGGCTTTCACCCAGTTTGAGATTGAGCAAGCTGGGTTGGATTATTTCTATTGAACTTTTTTCACTGGTAATCCTTTTCAAAATTCTTAAGATATGTAGGATTTTGTCTTTTTTCCCCCCTGCAATTTATCTTTTTCCTTACCTTGTGAATATTTAGAGCATTTTCCTCTATTTTTAAACTATTGATAACACAATCTTTCTTTCCTTACTGCTTCATCCATAGTTTTAGGATTGTTGAACTCAATCCTTTCTTTATAAGAGATTGGTAAGCAATTTAAAAACCTCAGCACTTTGGCTTTCTCTTCTTTGATGTAGGGAACCAAAACATAGTAAGTTTGTGAATTTAGCAACAAATTCATCCATAGTTAACTTTCCCAGCCTTAACTCATGGAATTCTTTGCATGCACAACATTGTATCATTTATTTAAATATTTAGACTTGAATTGTTTCTATAACTCTTCCCAAGACATTATCTTCTCATCGACCATATGCATTATTTTGACCTCCTCCCACCAAAGAGCAAATTTCCCCTACAAGTGGTAAATGGTTAGTCTGGCCTTCAAATTTTGTCGTACTCATAAACTTGGAAGTACTTTGTCATATTAAGAAACCATGCTTCTGCATCCTCCTCCTTTCTCCATAGAATGTAGGGGGTTTTATTTTCTTAAATTCTCCTATAACTCCATTTTATTTTTCTTTTTTTGTATCCTTGGATAGGTCTTATCCAAATCATTTTCTCTTTTAGACTTTTCTATTTCTGTCTCACAACTTTTTCTCTTCAATGGGCCTTACTTATCTCCATCTCCCACTGTCTCCATGGGTTTATGACTATATTTTTCAATCAAATCCCTTATCAAATTTTCTTGTTCTATACTTACCTTTAAAAACCTCTCATGATTGGTTCTGATACTAGCCAATTCTTGTTCTAAACTTCTCATAATCTCCAAGAAATAGTTTGTTGGTGGGGTATTCCCCTCCCCTCCCCCACCCCCAACTCCACATAAATTTATTCTCCCTCTACCTAAGGTGGATTCAAAGCATCTGCCTTTTTTTCATGTAATTTTTCTTCACTTGGGTACCTTATTATCGATACAACACATATTAGTTTACATATGTTATACATATACACAATTCTATACAAGTTTATTCCCGTAGGCCTAGTTTTTTAACTTGTGCTCTAATACCATATGTCATGTACCCAATTTCCACCACATTTTTTTTTCCTAGGTTTAGCAGATTCAACCCCTAGATGAGCCCTATCATCTCAATAATTCAAAAAATTGGCTTTACACTATTTTTCTATACTTACAGACATTCAATTTGTTACATAGTTGAGAAGAGCCTGTAGCTGTGGCATTTTTTTCTTTTTGTTCCTATTAACACCTTAACTAAGATTTTGCATTTTGTGATGTGTAGAGATGGAGTACTATGTACTTCATCTTATAATAGGTATATCTTTCTTACCCCTTTTTCATTATCTTGTCTAATTTCCATAATTTCTACTCATATATTCCTAATATTCCTCAGTAATGTGGTTATAGGTACCTCTGTAGGATGGTAGGGGAATGATTTTGAATGGAGGTCATGTCATTTCCAACCACTGACTATTGTTCGGTCTAACATAGGTCGTCATTGTCGAGTTTTATCTCGAGGATTCTCCTTGTTAGATCATGACAAAATGCATTTTGGGGCATCCAACCCATCTCTGGGTTTCTTTTGGGTTGTATCAAACCGGCATGAGGGTTATGTAGTCATGCTTGACATCATTGTGACTACGTTCAGTCCATTATTATGGAATATGGCCTCATTTGGTTTATATTTTACAATTCACTGAATACAAACCATACATTTTTTTTAATATGGTTTCTTGGTACGCCTTGCTATAGTTTACTGGGTAAAACTATGTATTGTAATTCTTCCTCTATTTTTTTTTTTAAATATAAAATTTCTATTTGTATATTGGGTTTTCTTCATAAAGCATTGAATGTCCTATTTTATATTACCTATAGTTCCAATATTTTATACACACCTTGCTTTGAATTGTTCTTTGCATAAATTTTGTATATCAGCTAGTTATATAAAAATGAAAACTCTAGCCAAGTAATAGTCTCAAAGAAAATTGGATTTTATCTTTCTATCTGCTAAGAACAATCATTGCTATAAAGGTCATAGTGGCATTTTGGCATGTTTACTCTTGTGTTTTAGTTATTGGACCTCCTAGCCTTGTTTTAGTCTTTATTGTATTTATATATGTATTTTCCTTAAGTATGTTGTCCTCCCAATCTTATACACTCATAAAATTTTGTTATTCTATTACACTACAGTACCGATGATTAGATTTTCCTCCAAAACTAGTGAAAGATTTATAAACAAACCAACTGAACGGTTCTATTTTCTTTTATATCTATTAATTCTCACACATATATTCCACCAAAATTTGTCAGTGAGTTCATGTACATTCTAAGCTTCTTATATCTAAGTTTCTAAGTCACATTCATTTCAACATAAAATACAAAGAATGTTGTACCAAAGATCAACTTTAGCTTTCATCTCGTGTATTTATAAGATCTTCTGATTTAATCTTTTCTTTTTTAGTTTTAAATATAATGTGTGCGTACTTCTAAATCGAGCATGCACAATGACTTCATCTTTCTTTCATGACCAGACCATAACATAATAGCTACAATTAGCTTAACACCATGTCTACTACTAATTATGAATTTTTGTCTATATTTCTACAACGTGCAATGCCTTCTATATTTCTAAAATTTACAGATCTAATTAATCTCTTGTCCTTCATTTTTCTCTGCGAATCAAGGCCCAAAAAAAATTTCCTTAGCAAAATGGTGAATCAGATCTGCATCTAGGGTAAGCGTACAGTTATGGTTGAGGCTTTGCAAAGGCAGTCATCGTCACAGAAACATGACTCCTTACTAGCATGACCCGAAAGATTCCCTTCCTCGGATGAGATATTTCAACAACAAATCCAAAAACAGCCATACGCTAGAGTTGCGAGGCGTAATCCAGTTATCGTTTAACAGGTTAGAAAAAAAATGTGAGCTCCTCTTCACACCTTCGATGGATACGCCGACCTCCCTTCCTACAATCTCCATTTTCATCCAGGTCATGCAGAGGCTTGATGGCGTCACCATAACAGGAATCACAAGAAGAAACCCTCGCCATTTTGTCCCTCCGAGCAACTCAGCTCAGCTCAGTAGTATTTTTAATAGTGTTAAATGTAATATAATTTCAAATTTTAGAAATATTCCAAAATTTGATTTTAAAAATAAGGTTAATTATTAAAATATATTCCACTTATATTATAAAAGGCATGTATTTCATTTTTATTTAGGCAATTATTTTGGTAAAAGGAAGAGCCTCACCCAAAAATATAATACAACATAACTCTTTCTATCTTCAATTTTTGCTAGTGACTAATCCAAACTCAAGAGAAATTCACCACTTGTAAGTACCATTTAAAATTAATTAAAAAAGTTATGTGTTTCTAAGGCTTTACCATTTTAAAATTAAATAAAATTATTTGTTTCCCACTCCTTATAAGTTAGAAGGACCAATTAGTATTTTAATTCATTATTTTATAATTTTATAGAAAATCTTATTATTAGTGTAGTCATATAAATTAAATTCTTGTAGTGATATAAATTTGGATAGAAACCAATCCATAATAAACATAAAAACACTTAATACTTGATACATCTCATATTCTTAAAATTAAAAAATAAAAAATTAAAAATTTAAATTACTAAACTATAACCTTATTTTAAATTACTATTATTTTTTATTAACTTATAAATGAATTATTATATAATTAAAATATTTATATATTTAAAAAACTATGAAACAAGATTATTAAAAATGGATATATTTACCTCCACTTTACCATAGAGATTCTTAATATGAAAATAGGCTATGTTATAATACAATGGGAAAATACCATGGCTTATTAATACCACATGCCCATAAAAACCATAAGTTACTTCATATGTCGCTTGTTCATATATGACATAATTTTTAATTAATAAATTAACTGAAAGAGAAAAAAGGGCACATCTACTTTGGAAATAAATATCAACCCTTGATTTGTGTATACTACTAAAAATATTCTCAAGTTAAATTATTGATAATTAAATTGAAATTCTGGAAGCCCTATTCCCAACTTAGCATGTCAATCTGTGTAATGAATAGTAAAGATGGATGAACATGAAAGTACTTATCTCATAATATTCCTTATATTGCTAAAGTTAAAAAAAAAAAGACAAAAACAATTGACTAAAGTATACTTTATTTTAAATTATTATTATTAATTTTAATGATAAAAAGAATAAATATGAGTTAAATTTATATACATTTAAAAATTCATGCAACACTACTCCTAACCATGAAAATCCTTCTCCTGTAAATAGACATTGTTATAGTAGCATGGCTTATTAATACCAGATGTTCAAAAAACCATGACCTTTTTTTAACTAATGAATTTAAATAAAAATGCATAACTATTTTTAAATAAATTTGAACCTTTAATTTGTGACTCTTACTATTAACATAGATCCATCCTAACTCCAAATCTATGAAGCCCTCAAAGGGATCAAACATCTCAAGATGCAAACCTCTTTTTGAGTGTAAAACTTGAGGAGAATTTTGCACATGAAGAGATTCAATTCCTCTTGGCTCTCAAGCGCCAAGAGGGATCAAATGTTTCAAGATTAAATCCTCATTTTTAGTGAAAACCCTCTTGGTCGATTTAGGTATAAGATGGATCTATATTGGCTTTTAGCAAAATAAAGATAGATATTTTAACTATTTGATTTTATTTTATTTTCACTTATTTTATATAATATATACATAGTTGAAATTTAAATATTCAACTTTTGGTTCACATTATCCACATTAAAATTTTAATACATGCATCCTCATGTTTGGATATAAAAAACATATATGTGGAAAACATATATCCATATGATATAATCTCTCTTTCTCTCTCCCCTCTGGATGAGAGGAGGGACGATTTCATTCAAAATATATCCTAGTGGGATTTGGATGGGATAACATCTCATTGTGAAAACAAATTTCATATGTTAAACATTAAGAGAATTACAAATTTCTCTAATGGAATAAGATATATCTCTCTCTCAAGATGTAATTAAATTTTCTACCCTCCATTAATTCTTTTCTAAATCTTATAGCTATATATGTGTTTGTGATGAAGGTCACCTTTATTATATTTATATAGTGTAATATCCTTCAAGTTGTGATTTCCATACACTAATCATCATAAGTGATTGTTTTATATTTGATTTTCATAATCTTTTATTTTTAAATCTTGTTTACTTACACATTTGTGTTAGAAGATAAATCTTTGAGAATCCTTTTTTTTTTTTTATTAGAGGGATACCAAACAATAAAAACACTATTGTTGACTTAAAGATGAAGGATGATGATTGTTCTAGCAAAATAATGCAAACACAATGTTTTTCTTTCAAACATGCCCTGAACTTATCAATATAAATGTTGAAAAGGGTTGAGGAATAGAAAACATTATATGCATACTACACTACAATTAATTTATTCCTCCTAATCCTCAATGTTCATGAATTTCCTAAATTAAATGAAGCAACCCATGGGATCCATCCTATTTTTACAATATTCATTTTTTATGATACTATATGTAACTAGGTGGTCCATGGTTGAATTGTAGCTTTTAAAGTTGGCATAAACTTCAACCATTTTTCCATGAATATTAAACCCTCCTTTACAAAATAATCATACTAGTTTAGAAAAGGGTAGTAAAAACGGTTTAGGGTTGTTTTTATTCCTAGTTTTAGACATAAAAACAATGAAGCTCTAAGCCTATAGTCCAAGTAAAAAATTAAAGAAATTGAAATTTCATTGTGGGGATGAGGATAGAACCTTCATTTTTAGGATTTCTGCATGATAATATTTCCATTTTGCAAGTATTTTAACTCCAAATTTTAAGTTTTACAAAATAAATACCTCTTACATTCCAATAAAGATTAAATATTGCCCATGAAATTCTGAGATTATCGAAACCTTCTAAAATTATGAAGTCCAATCAATAAAGGAAATCATGTTATTTCTTGTATCGTTTTATTGAAAATTTTCCTTTTAGGATTCAATTTAAAGAAGTATGAAGTTTCCATATGTTATATTATATGTGTGCGTTTTTAACTTAACGGATTATCACAATAAATTTTCGATTGTTATTATTAATTATTACACTCTCATTGGAGAGATTATAGAGGATATTTTTGGGAGCAAGGGGGATGGATTGAACGTTTCATATGGCCCCATGCTCAATCCCTCCGAGTAGGTCTACCTCTTTTCACTCTCCTTTCTCAAAATGCTTAAACATGTCAGTTAATATTTGGAAGATTCAACAAGATGAGGGTTTTGGACACCAGAGATGATGCACTCAATGGAAAAGAATCTCTACCATCGACAGCAACATGTCCAAGATGGGTTTATGTTGACTATATTAGGGAGTCTTTTAAGATCAATTTTTTAAAACCCTCCTCCCACATTTACCCAAGTTATCAGCCTACTGGGATAAACATGTGACAACGAGTTACTATGATATGATTCGACCTCCTATATCAACTTAAGGAAGTGGAATCAAAAAACCAAAACCCTTAATGACTTCCCTATTATGTGTTATAGGACCCCCAAGCGCTAAACCACTCTTCTAGGTGCCCAAACCTTGAATTAAACCTCTTTTTTTAGTGCTCTGATCTCTCAGACGTTGACACAACATTGTTTGCTTTCAATTGAAACTATCGATTTGCATGCATGATGGCTACAAGGGAGCGACGACAGTGCTTTTCACCCAGTTTTGTGCATGTGACCATGGGATTTAAGCCAATTTTTCAAGCTAGGATCCAGACCTCTGCCTAGAACTTAATGACACTTTCCCGAACAATGAATGACATAAGGACAAAATCTTCCATACAAATATTAGGCAAGACCTTGACCTAACAAGGCCTAGCAATGACGAAAATTCCATCAAATATTTCATGAACATGAAATCTACATGTCATAATTACACATCTAAATGTAGGGGTCTGATACTTATATGAAAATCACCAATAAGGTCTAGTGCCTTCTCATCATAGCTGAAATAACATCTATTATGTTATACATTCATTGTACATTTATTTTCTAATCAAAACATCATGAGAGTCATACATCATGTTTTTCATAAAACACACTCATAACTAGCATATAACCAACATAAATATCAAGGATATAATAACCATAAGAATCACATATGAACCTGCACATTTACACATGAAACGCCAAGGGGAAGGAGCTCTTATTAATGAATGCATAAGCCAACCAGGTTTGGGACTTCCACAAACTACTCCACCATAGATTGGGCTGAACCATATCTTTCTCTTATCCAATCACCCTCGTGCCATATTCCAAGCATTAATGTGAGACTCACAATAAAACCAACCAGGGCTTCCTAAGCCCAATTGACCTTAAACCTCATTAATAGAATCAAAATTTACCACAATCCCCCTAGATCACTAAGCCCTAAACAAGCATGGATGCCTCTGGATCTCTCCGCCTACACCATGAGGAATTTGGATGCCTCCTAGTCTCTAGGCTTTACTGTATATCCAGCCATTCACTGGTCTAGGATTCTTTCGCCTAGTCATGACTCCAATATCTAGGCTTTACCGTATATCTCACCATTCATCAGTCAAGGATTCCTTGGCCTGATCGAGGTCACACACCTCTATGATTTATCGTATATCCCTCCATTCATTGGTCGAGGACTCCTATGCCCACTGAGGTACATGAAATCTGACTTTACCACAATCCCACCTTCTCTGGTCTAGGGATCCCTAGGCATTGTGTTATTTTTCAAAGACCACCTAACTTGGCTTCGATGCCATCTGACAATCCATCTCAACCAAATAAGAGAAACCACCATCACACCATGGCTATCCAGAAATGGCAAGGCAAGGCTGAAGATCATTGTCACATGTGGCAAAACCCATACCAATGACAACAAGAGAACCAAATACACACTTGCATGTACCATGCATGCCAAATATAGCAAGGAAATTGGTGGGCTCCAGTATTGCAACAATAATGCTACAACTCCTGGGACTCCCTTCTTTACTTTTATCAACCTGATAGTTCGTAACAAACTTAGAAGCGACAGCGATGTATGCACAAGTACTAGCTCTTGTCACAGATGTCACTTGATCAGCTGGCACAAGTCTGTTAGGAGCTTAATCCAACTTATATGAGCTCTTAGAAGAAGCTTTTAATTGTGATGGACAAAAGTTAATTCAACAGAGGCTAGTCTACTTGCAGAAAGAAGAGGAAAGCTGAGAGGAAATGCAAACCCTAGCAAACCCTAGTTTTACCGACTAACCCTATCGGTGCAAGAAAAGTGATGAGAGCAGTGGAAATGGATGCCATTGAATTCTAGGAAGGTAAAATCCATGTGACTAAGCTACTTCTACATTAAAATATGAAAAAAAAAACATCTTTTGGTATTTTGAGTAAGTTGTTAGGATTATTATGCATGTGTTTTAACTGTTTTTGACTATGCAGAGGCGAGGTGAGGAATGGAACTGGCGAGGCACTTGCAGGAGGGAAGGTGAGAAGAGAGCCTAAGGGGTCCCTAGCACCCTTCCAGAGAGTTTCACAGTGTTTGGATATCAAGAAACCGCTTTTGTGAGCTTCTACAAGAAGTCTGCAGGGGTTCTACAGGATGTTTTGTAACTTCTACAGGATGTTCCAAAAGGGAATTTGGAGGGTTGATGGAGGAAGAAAGGTGAAGAAGTGGGTATGGAGGTGAGATAAGGGTGTGAGGAGGTC
>APFE030133423.1:12053-38657 GCA_000404065.3 Pinus taeda
AGCATAACCAGAAGTAGATACCCCAGTTTCTTTGTCTCCATTCAAGTCTGAATTAGAGTATCCAATCAAGTTGAAGTCGTCCATTTGTGTATACTTGATTCCAAAATCTTGAGTTCCCTTCAAGTACCTTAGAACTCTTTTTGCAGCAGACCAATGTCCCTCACAATGCTTTTGCATAAACCTGGAGAGGATTCCAATAGAAAATGAAATGTCTAGTCTGGTAATAGTTAGGTAGTTTAGAATTCCTACAAGTTGTCTATACTTTGTTGCATCCTCAAATTATTTTCCTTCAATGGATGTGAGCTTTAAGTTTTGTTCCATTGGAGTAGTAAGAGGATTGCATTCTATCATGTCAAACCTGTTCAACAGATCTCCAGTGTACTTCTTTTGAGAAAGGAATATGGACTTCAGATGTTGAGTTACTTCAATATCAAGATAGTAATGAACATAGCCCAAATTAGTCATTTCAAAACCTTTCGTCAATTCCTTGTTTATGGATGCAATGTAGCTTTCATTGTTCCCTGACATCAAAATATCATCTACATATACCACAAGATATGCAATTGTTTTGCCAACTTTCTTGACAAATAAAGTTGCACCATCAAGATCATAATGTTTGAAATTGAGTCTCAGAAGATGCTCAGTTAGTTTTCCATAGCAGGTTCGCAGTGCTTGTTTGAGGCCATACAAGGATTTCACAAGTTTTCATACTTTATGTTCATGTCCTTTCACAACAAATCCTTCAGGCTGGGACATAAAAACATTCTCTTTTAGATCTCCACTCAAGAAATTATTTTTTACATCCATTTGATGGACTTTCCAACCGTTCTGAGCTGCTAGGGCAAAGAGTGTTCGGATGGTAGCCCATGTTGCTGTGGGGGCAAAAGTCTCCTCATAATCGACCCCTTCCTTTTGTGCAAAACCTTTTGCCATGAGCTTGCCTTTGTGCTTATTAAGTGAGCCATCTGCTTTATACTTGTTCTTGTAGACCCACTTGCAACCAGTTGGTTTGGTTCCTAATTGAGGATCAACCAGCTTCCAAGTGCCATTATTTATGAGGGCATCATACTCCTTTTGCATTGCTTCTTTCCATTCATCATGAGAAGAAACTTATTTGAAGGAAGTTGTTTCAAAATATGTAGACAAATTCAATTCACAATCATAAAAAAAATCCATATCAACAGGTGAATTAGAGTCATCTACATTACCTCCATTTTGTCGGTTTGGATTTCTAGTTCCTGTCTTTCCAACCTCATCAGGATGAACACTTTCAAGTGTCTTTGTCAGCCACTTTGGGAGACCTTTCTTAGATGGTCCAGGTTGCTCCATTGATTGAGTTGGGACTGAATCAAGATTGAGTCTCCCAATTCTATCAATCACATGACTTAAAGTATCATCCATTGTTGGAGTTTCATGCGGGGGAGAGAGTGCTTCAGAAGAAGATTCCACAAGTTGATATAGTATAGGAATCCCCCCTTCAAGATGTGGAATCCGATTATCAAATTCTTGAAATGATTTTGCATTTGTGAATCTATCCAAGCGATCATGTTGCTGCTCAACAACATTGTCAGCTTTGGATGTTTCAAGAAATATTACATCTCTAGATACAACAAACATTTTATTATCTTCATCATAGAGACGGTATGCTTTGGAGGTGTTTGAATACCCCAGGAAGATACACTTACAACTTCTTGCACCAAGTGTTTTTCTATGTATCTTTGTTATCAAGGCATAACAGGTGGAATCAAAGACCCTGAGATGCTTTACTGAAGGAATGTGCCCATACCATATTTCATAGGGAGTCTTGTTTCTAGTAGCAATATATGGACATCTATTCTTTATATATACAACACATAGAACTGCATCAGCCCAAAACATCAATTTTACATTTTTGAAAAACATCATGGAGCGCACCATATTTAAGATTGTCTTATTCATTCTTTCAGATCCATCGTTCTGTTGGGGATTATAAGGCACAGTTGTTGGATGTTCGATCCCATGTTGGTGAAGATAGTTTTCAAATTCATTTGAAGTATATTCTTTTCCATTATCAGTGCGAATAGAGCCAATGTGAGATTTTGCATCATTTTCAATCCAGGTATGAAAGTTCTTGAATGTTTAAAAAGCATCAAATTTGTTCTTCAATAAATAAACCCAACACATTTTGGTGTAGTCATCAATAAATGTCATCATATATTTATTTCCATTTGCAGAAGGAACAGGCATTGGATCGCAGAAATCTGAATGAATGAGTTCAAGTTTTCTATGTGCTCTTGAATGTGAATCATGAAAAGGCTATTTTCTATGTTTTCCTAAAATACAAGCATCACATTGCTTAAGTTTCCTAGGAATTGTAGGAAAACCAACAACACCATTTTTTTTCAACAAACGAAGGCTCCCATAGTTCAAATTTCCAAATCTAGCATGCCATAATAAACTTGATGGAAATGTACCTTCTTCATAATGAGAGTTGTATGAAAAATGTTGTGGACGAGCAGAGGTACCCTATAGCTTGAGAAGCCTTTCTTCTTCTATCCCCCTCATGAAAAGTGAGTGGTCAGATGATTTTCTCACCTCAAGCTTGCCATCAAACATATGAATGGAGTGACCTTGTTGGCGGATGTGGACCAAGGACAACAAGTTTCTCTTCAGCTGTGGAAGATATAGAACATGATGGAGAAGAAAGTTTGGAAGACCAGGCAATTTGAGCTTGATTGTGCCAAGCCTTGATGGCTTGAGTTTTGATTTGTATGCAAAGTATACTACTCCATCAACATTGTTAGTAAATTCTTCAAAAAAATCTTTTCTATGAGTCATGTGGCAATTTGCTCCTGAATTAAGCAACCAATCATTTTTCCAAGAAGCAAGTGAAGCATTAAATAGGTCTCCATTTACTCCAATATTGTATTGTGCCACAACATAATGAGCAAATACAGGTGCCTTACCTTTGTCTGTGTCATTAGTTTTACCTTTTTGTTTGTTTCTTTGCTACTCAATTTTGTCCCAAGGTAACCTGCACGTGGAGGCATCATGTGATCCATTTCTTTTGTAGCGTATGCAGTGCAAATTTGAGTTTTCTCCTTGAGAGTGTTTGCCCCCCTGCCTTTGAAATATCTTCCTCTTCCTCTTCAAACACCTCTTCCTCTAGAAGAATCTTAGGCAAGATTATTTTCTTTATGAGCAAGGCACACAACCTCTTCAGAAGATTCAGGGGTTGTCTTCTTTCCAAAAGCTTTCTCTCTTTCAACAAATTTTTTCACAAGAGAGTCAAAGGTAATATCTTTGAGATTTCCATTTGCTTGCAATGACTCAAGATAATTGGAGTAAGTAGGATAAAGTGCCTTGAGAAAAGCAATAAGAGGAATATCCAATTCAACCTTGGTGGCTTTGATATCATGCATTATATATTTTACTTTGGATGCAAGAGCAAGAGGATCATTATTTTGTAATTCAAGAGTGAAGAGCTTAATCATGAGTTGAACAACTTCAAGTGCAGAATGTGAGTCATAGAGTTCTTTCAGCTTTTGCAAGGCTCCAAAAACGGTTGAAACTGGTGAAATATGGTGATTCACATCTTCACTTACAAATGTTGCGAGTAATGCATAGGCTTTGCTATTCTTATTTTCCCAAATGACGAACTCTTTGTCTGAGGTAGGTTGTTCTGGCTCTTTGTCTCCGTCTCCGACACACACTCCTTTCCAGAACTGATTGAAAATGAGGGTGTGTTGTATCTTTTGGGACCATTCAGGATAGTTCTCCTTGCCATGAGAACTACTCTCACAATAGATATGATTAAATGCATTGTAATATCTGAGTTCTGTTAAAGTACTTCTGGTGGTAATTTTACAAAAAAAAAAAATTACAATTCAAAGGGGCATTGATATGATAGTACTATATTGAAACATAGTACGATAATGAAAATCATAGAGTATTCAACCTAGGGCCAGAGCTATCAGTGAATGCACCAAGATTCATTCAACCACAAGTCACAATCCAAGTCAATGACTATGGATAGAAGAGGCGGCGTGGTACTACAAAATAGAGGAAGTGCGATTTTTTTGAGCGCGGTACTATAATGAAAATAGAGACAACACAATTTTTTGAGCGTGGTACTATAATGAAAACAGAGGCAAAGAGTATGAATGAATAACTGTGAAGTAAATCATGGGAGAGTATTAACCGTGGATATCAGAGAGTATTAACTATAGCATTGACCGTGATTGTTGAGCGATATTACATGTGAGGGTGTAATGAACAATAGAGGCAGCGTATTAACCTGGAGTATTAATAACAAAGGCAGCGCGGTATTAATCTGGAGTGTCGTGTGGAGCGATCAGATAGGAGGCTGTGAGATCGATTACAATGGTAGTGTGGTGCTCAACGTTGTCTAGAATATTTTTAAAAATGCATATGACAGTGTAATGTGGTGAGTTATCACAGTAAAATGAAATATAAAAAAAATTGAGAGTAGGAGCAAGAGCGGATAGGTATGGACAGCGTAGTACACTTACAACACCTTATCATAGTAGTGATAGCATAGCTAGGAAGCAACTGCACCACAGCACAACATTGGACATAGCAGAAATTGCCTCAATGCAACGAATTGATTCTTCAACAGTAGAATAAATTGCACGGTTGCACAGAAGATGATGGCAGAGAAGAGCAGATGACTGACCATAGTAGTGAACTCAAAGACCGTTACCCTAAATTGCAGGTATGGGAGAGGAGCGCTATTAGACTGCCAGACCACCAGAAAAATGGTAGGAAAATGCAGGACAAATTTATGAAGAAATAGCAGAAGGGAGTTACAAAAATGGAGCTGGAAGCCAAAAATGGCAGTAGCTCTGATACCATGTCAAACCAGGCAATAACTCCTCGAATCAATTCATTATATTTATTTAGGTTGGTCTTTATTATATACATGAGGGAGAGACTGTTCATTTCATTTCACAGTGACTCTTCATATTTTCCATTATTTATTTACATCAGTTACACTTATTCACCCAATCCTGATGATTAGGTGTCAACAAAGAGAAACCAGATCTAGAAATAAAGATTGTTGTCTCACAGATCAAGAAAACAAGGGTAAGCAATCTGAAGTAGGGAAAAACTCTTGGGGAAGGGTTCAACCCATGCATATGAGAAATAGCATAAGTGTGGAGACTGAGTAGGCTAGGTACATGTAGATACTAGAGATAATATGAATGTTGAGATCATATATGAGCCAAAGGAAAATATATGGAGTGCAGATACAAGGTATGACTGCAAAAGAAGGCTAAATAATTGGTGTTTGGGATTGATGTCCCACAATATTGAAACAAGAATGTTGCAATCCCCAAGGGTACCAACTTAAATTATCAACCCGGGGTTCGTGCAAAAATAAGAGCTGTCGGCACTATATTTGAAACATGAAATGTGTCATTCTTTCATTGATTTGATGCAATGAAATGAATTCCAAGAAATCCAAGGCTAAACTAATTGCAGAAATGGAAAGGAAACCTAATTACTTTTGTAGAGAGGAAATCCTAGTTACTTTTGCAGAAAGGAAAGGTTATTCTACTTTGCATTAATGTAATGTTAATCCTATTTGCATAAATGTAAATATTAACATATTTGCAAAGTGTAAACGATACATTAAAAGGAATCGTAGTTTATGCAATAGAAGTAACAATGTTGGAAATGAAACCATAGATTAAGATGTATGGAATCATTATTCAATTACTGCATTCAAGATATATTTTGTCAACAAAGCTCATAAGGTGCTTAATAAAGTAATCATGAAAAACATCATTATGCTCTTCAAGTAATGAATTTGTCCACTAACCATAACTGTAGAGCTGAATTCAAATGGAGAAGAAGAAAGGCATGATAGGTTTTCTGTCTTACTCAATCATGGTTTTGGAGACTAGAGGTTATTATTCAAACCTAAGGGAAAAGCACCAAGCTTTTGGCAGACCTAGTAAAGTTTACACATGCTACAAGAGGTGCTACAAGAGGTATTGTTTTGTTACATTAGCGCGATAACTTACTGAATGCATAAGTAAATCAAACGCAAATTAGATGGGAAAATTTTTGCTGTGAAGTAGGATGTATTAATACTCCATCCCAAGTGGAACCAGTCCAAAATACCCCTATTAACACATGCTAAAAAATAGCAGAAAATTACTACTCTAAAAATTTGAAATTAAGTAACTAGTGAGCTAGTTAACTTGCCAAATGCCTAACCTAATTATTAGCCTCATATTCACATAAAAAATCAATAGTTCCAAGTATTCCCAAAATAATGAAATTATGAAATTATTAATCATGAAAATATACTTACTTTAGAAGTCTAAGTATAACCAAAGATGAGGATAATGGGAGAAGCTAGGGATGGAGATCACACAAAATTAGCTAAGATATTTCTAGAGATGCTCATGGAGATATTGCGGAGAAAGTTATGGAGAAGGTTCAACCAATTCGCCAAATTGGTAAATTTTTATGAGAACCGGCCTCATGTGTGTGAATCATCATCATTATTTTTGTGAATATACAATGAGGCTAAAATCCTTTTCTGCCATGTATCTTGTCTCTTGATAATATCTATTGTGTTTTCATTTATTATCTTCAATTGATATCAAAGCCTAGATGAAAAATTGTGAGTATTTTGTGTGTTGAGTGATTCTCTCGAAGAGTTTGTAGATTTCATATAATTTTTTTCCCTTATTAATAAACTATAAAATTTGTGTCTTAGAACGCTTCTGCCATTACTGTGCATTGTGAATACGTGTATGGTACTCATAATTGAGTAATTGGAGTTCGCGTTGGGTGTATAATGTAGGCACAAAATTGTTCTCGTGAGGGCCATGAGAGCCAAGTGTGAAGCATGTAGGTAGGAAGGGCGTAAGGGTTGTGTTAAATGGTTTCCAAGTTGAAGTAAACCTCCATTTTGTGTTTTCTTTATGCCTTTCCTGCGTTAAAGCATTGGACAGTAATATGTTCAACGGTGTGTTGAAGTCCAATGCACTGCTATGTTTTGAAGATATACTAGACAGGTTTCGAATTCTCATGGTTCAATTGAAACAGTCCACCTGCAAAGAAACACATGCAACACATCTAGTTTTAAATGTATCTAGAGTAATTTGTTAGCTCGATCTAATCAGCCCTGTGACCTCTACGCATTTTGAAAGGGGTATATAATTTGCAGCTCCACACGAGAGATTATAACTTGCTCTGGAGGTTGATACAACTGACAAGCAAGGACATCCGAAAGGGGGTCTACATCTTCCCAGAGGCCAGCTACGTGCACGATGAAGAGTGGTGCCAGTAGAGGATTGTTGATGTTGTGTGTATTCTAGTATTAGAGTTGTGTTCTACATAGGATTTGTATGACCAGGTCAAGGAGGATAGACCTGCATTCAGTGTAGCAGAGTAGTTGATGGTGACCGTTGTGGAAGTCTAATGAGGTTCTGCCACATATTTGAATTGCCGATTTATGTGAACATTTTGCAAAGAGGGAAATGGATATTTGAGTCTAAAGCATTAAATCGGTGATCGTTGCGTAAGTTGGAAACGTTGTGATGGAAATAACATTTCTCGAAATTGTGATCAATTTCCCGCAGTCGAAGGGATTTGAAGAGGATCATGCGCATTTAATGCGAAAGGGTGAAAGAGTTCCTTGCAACTGTAGTGTGTGATGCAGCCGACTACGCATTTATAGTGGTTGTGTTAAAGAGGCAATATATTTTTTATTGAGCATTGAGAAGAACACGTAGATCTGTTTGTTTTCTGTGAGAATTCAGCGGACCTGATGGATGATTTATGCTACTATTTTCAAACGTTGGTGGAAATCAAGTTCAAGCAAATTGATCTGCTTTTCTGAATTATATGTCAGCATACCCGTAGATCTCAGAGTTGAAAAGCCACAGTTAAAGTGAAGGAAAGGTTATTTGTTTACAGAATTGAATCCTTTCATTGAAACTACGTTGGAAACATCATAACTGTCCCCTATTTGGATGCGTTTTATATTCAGATCAGCAGTGCCAGACTCTGTTTTGGTGCAAACCACTGGACCGTTGCAGTTCTGGGTGATGGAGAATTTGACAATAAACAAATCCTGAATGCGTAAATGCGAAAAGCATTGACCATTGAAGGTATATGGTGGATAAACTTTCAAACAATACTCGACCAATATCGAGTAGTTGTTACGCGGGAATTTGAAGTCTACCATGCCTCTCTGAGTTTAAAGACCAACATCATTTTGCGTGGAATTCAAAATGATGTTCAACAATGTTCAACAATCTTCGACGCAAGATTGTTAGAGGAATTGCGTTGGAAGAGTGTTGCGTTGAAAATATCCCTATTAAATTTATCGTGTGTACGTTTATACATTCTTAAAAATTTTAAACATTAAATTACCTTTTATAAATCACTTTCATAAAGTGATTTGAACGTTTTATAGCATTGTTTTTACATGGGATGTATGTAAACGTGCTTACGTGATTTTTTAATAAAAAAAAATTGTGGGAGTGACAAGTGAGCGGAGTAATAAGTGTTTTTTTTGGTAATTTTTTCATATAGTGGAGTAATAAGGTGATTTTTAATATAAGTGTGTTATTAAAGTGTTTAATTAGAGTAATAAAGTTAGTGGAGAGATAAGGTATGTTTTAAATTTGTAATATTTTGGAGTGATAAGTGGATGAGTTGAGAGTTCAAGAAATGTTTGTAATAAAAATGGTGTATTTTTGATTGAACTCGATACCCAAATCTTTATTGAATCATTAAGTGAGTATTGATAGGATGTTAAGTTGTTTTAAAGATATTTGAACTTTACGAGAGATTTTTTGGTGAAAATCATATGAGATACCATTTGTCAACGCGTTTCGAACCAACTAGTGTGGTTCATCGTTAGGACAAGTTGAAGAAACAGATCCAGCTTAGCATGTTAAATAGTCTGAGCAAAGCCTCCAACGGCTAACTTGACCAATGACTAATTTTGACTGGGATGATGGAGGAGTCTCCGCATCTTTTAAGAAAAGCTAGATCTGACTTCAACCTTGAAACCTGCAAACGTGCCCATTCAAAATGATGAACCTTGCTTGCAATGGCTTTTCCTTGCAACCAATGTTCATCATTTTGAATGGGCACGCTTGCACATTTCAAGGTTGAAGTCAGATCTAGCTTTTCTTAAAAGATGCAGAGACTCCTCCATCATCCCAGTCAAAATTAGCCGTTGGTCAAGTTAGCCGTTGGAGGCTCTTCTCAGACTATTTAACATGCTAAGCTGGATCTGTTTCTTCAACTTGTCCTGACGATGAACCACACTGGTTGGTTCAAAATGCGTCGACAAATGGTATCTCATGTGATTTTCGCTGAAAAATCTCTTGTAAACTTGATATGGATCACAGAAGCCTCAACTCTACATTTGAACTTGTTGTAAAATCATTGACTTAGGTTTATTTTCTGTGGTAGTTGACACCCTTATCTTATTAAATCTAAGTTCAACCAAGCGTGAAAATCAAACAATTGTTAAAATCAAGTGAACGTGAAATTCAAGCAAGTGAGTTCAAATTAAGCAAAGTATTCAATTATTACATTTTCTAAATCATATGATACTATCCAATGGTCACGATACAATGAAAATAAGCAAAGCCACTCTTGTTGATATTAAAATGCATCTACATTAGGCACATGAGATGATTGAGTTTCTCCAGCTTCAGTCACAGCTACAATGTGATGAGATGTAGTAGGGTCATGTTTCTGAACACGTTTTGGTCATAACAATCCTCTATTTGAACATAATGATAATGATGATAAAGTGTAGATGCTACGGGGTAAGTTTTGTTATTCAATTGAATGTCTTTATGACCCAATATAAGTGGAATCAACTCAAATGAATCTAATTAACATGTTATAAAAAAAGGCATAAAATTACTACTATTTTGGTAGAAGGGACTTCCAAAAATTTTAGATTTGTAAACTCGTAGACCAATCTAAGTAGTTGAATGACGAATATGACTTTTCAAAGATGTTCTAAGGATGCATCGTGCTTGTTACTTTATAAATAACCTGCAAAACAACTCACTTCAATAATTTAACCAATATGACCCACAACAAAAGAAGCATGAATTCTAAATGTAGAAATAAGAGATGCAAGTAAAAAAGACATTCAAAGGAAATAAATAAATTGTACAAGAAAAATCAGAGTCCTATGGAGGAAATCAAGCTTTAGAGGCTAAAAATGACACCAAACTTCATTATTTGAATCAATCCAAGTACATCCATGCTGGAAATGAAAGTGGAACTATTAAATAGTAAGTTTTCTCCACAAGAACGCTAAGAAATACATGCCTCTAGAGGAAATTAGAATTGGTACTTATACAACATGATGATGAAGCATTCTCCTTGAAATGAGGTAGTTCTCCCCTGCAAAATCCCTCAAAAAAATGGATCTAGCTCCCAATAATAGGAGTTTGCATTAAATGACATGGAACACATTCCTAGATTTTCTCAACCACTCAAGATCCAAAAATTTTCAATAATTTAATGATATTCAGTTCATTTATTATCCAATATTGGCCCATCATATAGTAGGGAGCAAGTCCCTATATTATCTCATTCACAATTTACTCAGTATTCTCTTAATATTCTGCAAAAATAAATAATATTAGGTACATAATAAGCAACTATCTATAAACCTTCCTAAGAACATATTAAAGCTAAAAAACATTATTAAGCATAGAAGGAGAGATTTAATATAGTCTTTATGTTCCTAGGAAAGGTTATATGGGCCTTAATTGGTGCCTAATTTTGATATAGAGCTCAAAATTTGCTAAAAGATCAAAGTTGTTGGATTGGTGTGGAACCTGAACGACCGCGTAGCGCTTCTTGTTTTGAATCTGCCGCAACTCATTCCGTAGAAAAATGACATCGTATTCTCAAGTTATTTTGTTCTGATTGTTTTGTCAAACAAATAAATATTTTGCGGTCATGCTAACTGGGTTGCTGACTCTATAGTCCGTACTACTAATGGGACATGCTGACATAGCAGGGTTGACTCATCACTAGCCTCCTTCGGAGAATCATGTGATGCCAAGTGGCAATTTGTCATTGGGTGCATTTGGCATAATTTAATTGGTTGGAAGGTGGACAACCACGAGCTGACACGTGGCCAAGTTAGAGGCCACCACGTGGTAGCCTCGGGCCACCAAAATGGGTTGAAGGTGTGAGTGGAGGTGCCATGGGTTAAAGATGTGACCTTCGAGCAAGAAACACGGCCTCTACCATCATGTTATACCATTTTTCCTTGTTATATAATGTAATCGTCAAAATTTTATAGCTTAACCAATGCATTATTGGGGGGAAACCGCTGGCGGTTAATCGTCAGCAGTCCCATGTGAACACACCATGTAACCGTCATTGCTAGCACTATATGTCAGGGTTGACTGCTAGAGCAAACCGCGCCCATGTGTATGGGCCCTAACATTTAATTTAACCGCGATGCGGGCGTTAATGGGAAAACTAACGATCCTATAATTTCGCATGATTTTCCGTGATTTTATCGCTTGGTTAGCGAATTTCGGGGAAATTTGTAGGATGGTGTGAGATTTTGTAGAATTTGTGGAGAAAATAGTGCAAGAGCTAGGGAAGCTCATAACTTCTTCAGTTTTCATCCAATTGGGGAGCAAAAAGAGGCTTCTTAGCCATTTTTGGGCATTCTGGAGCCAATGGAATAGGATTCAAAGGCATTTGAGCAATTTTTAAGAGACATTTTTCAACTTTAATTCTATGGGTGCTAGGATCAATCAGGTAGTCGAATCAACTTTTGAAGGCTTTTGAGAATGGAGAGGACCATGTAGTGGTTTCCTAGCCTTCATACGTTTTCTGCAGTAGTTGAGACATCTATGGTGTAGCTCATATTTCTCTTTTCTCATTATGTCTTTGAGGAAAGTTCTCTTTTAGTACTTCAAGTGAATTGTTGTACTTGTTATGCTCAATGTTAGATGGAGTATGGGGTATTGATTTGAGATCCTTTTAGTTTGTTGATTGTTTCATGACTAACTATAGGTTTTCATGTGTTTGGAGTGAGATTTATCTGTAGAAGAGTGTTTCCTTACAAGGGAAACTAGCCACTCTTTTTGTTAGCACACTTATGTACTCTTTATCATTGATGTATTTTGAGCATAATGAGATTTGGTCAAGGCATTGGAAGTTGCACCAAGGATACATAGCCCAGGAGGGGTGAACTACTTTATCAATTGATGATTGAATTACTATTATGTTGATGTTCAATGTTTAAATATGTTAATTTTCTCATGTAATTTACATTAAAACACATAAAACAAGACTCATGTAAAACTTGCAAGTTACCTCTAATCCTTAAGCACTTTGTTTTATTTTGAATTGGAATTTAGCACAACAAAACAAATTTTCCCATTCAAATCAAGCTGGTACCAGAGCTCTTGGTTTTCTTTCTGAAAGGAGGATTTAACTATTTGCAAATTAATGTGAAGTTTTACAAGTTTGAAGCTCAAGAGAAGAGAAGGTTTGGGCACGAGAGCAAGATTTCCACAATCTCCATCACTAGTTCTACCTGAAATTGCAACTGAATCTTCAGTAAGCATGGGCATGAGTTCAAAGCATGATAGTATATAAGATTCAAAGGACATTATTGCATTCTCCAACAAGAGAACATGGAACTCAAAAAACTACTTGAAACTACTTAGGAAGATAAGAAAAAGATGCACCTCATGTTGCAGAATGTTGTGAAGGAACATACTGATGAATTTTCTTCTACCAAAGAAGCAAAGAGTCCCTCCAATACTAGGCAATCTTATGGACATGGAAATAATGCAACATATGGCTCTTGTCAAATGGAGGACACCTCCTATGTACTAAGGACATCACGAGAATGTTTCCTTGGAGCATCCTCCACCACTTCATCTATGGTAGAGAATAAGGAGGAATTGTTGAATGACTACCCACAAGGGGCTAGTGCAAAAAGTCCCTTAGAGAAGGAATATGGAAAAAGTTGCACCTTTTGTCCACATGATGTTGAGGTCAAGGTTCTATCAGCACCAAATTTCAAGGAGCTAAAAGAAGAAAGACAAAGAGTCCATGAAGACACCTCAAGGATTAGGAAAGAGTTTAAGAGCACCTTTGTCCCTTAGTCGAAAGATGAGGAAAATGGTAAGGGTTCACATGTAGTTTCTTTACATGAAAATGTTGATGTCAACTCTTTTGCAGCCTTTGAGAAGCATAGCAAAGGCATAGGAACAACGCTCTTATCCAAGATGGGTTACAAGAGAGGAGGCCTTGGAGTGAACAATAAAGGCATTTCCCAACCAATTGAGGCAAAGGAGAGACCTCAATATGAAGGTTTCGGCTATGTTGAAAATGAAGAATGGTCTTCCAGTGATATCTCTTGGGTATATTGTTATTTTTGTCATAAGAGAGGACATGAGGAGGAAAATTGTTGGAATTTTCATCTAGAATTAGTACCAGCTTGCTTTCTAAAGTAAAAGGAGGACATGAAATGCAAGACTTCTCCGAAGGGAGATGAGAAAGTTGAAGAAGAACTTGTCTTCAAGTTCTCATTGCCAAGCTTATAAGCCAAAGGAGAACCATAAGAGGTATAAGTGTCCTGATTATTCAAAGGCATTAAATGATTACAAACAACATGATGATTTGAATAACATGTCATGGAATGTTTTTCCATGCACTTTTTTTCACACACCTAACCATTGTGTAGCTAAGTGCCACAAAAGGAAAGAATTAGTCAAGAAGATGAAATTGTCAATTAGAAATGAGACCAAGAAGGGAAATTCTCATCCAAGTTTAAAGACATTTGTGCCAAAAAAATATCAAAAAAACTTTTGCACTCATTAGAACATAAGTGGACGTTGGAATGAAAAGTGTTGGAAGTTGAATCCACATATTCATCCAAAGAAGGACAAACAGGTAATGGAATCACCTGAGAAGGAGAAGGTAGAGGAATGTACAAGGCACACCATAACCATTCCATAAGCAGTTCTAGAAGGAAGTGAAGTGCATAAAGAAAATCCCCTAGCATGGTTGGGTAAGAAATGTATGGGCTCTTTGTCTAATTAAAGACTGCATTTATTTTGTATTTCACTTCTTGCATGTCCCCACAGTTGGGCATTTTGTAAAAATGATGTTTGTGAATAAATCACTTATATGCAATAATGTTTTCTTTGGCATTGTTATGCTATTTTGACTTCATGATGAGTCAATTTGTATGGGAATTTGGGAGTCAAATTTATTCCATACTATAGGATGCATTTCCATTTGTGGATATTTTAATAAGCATCCTAAACTTTGATATTAGTAGTTGCAGCACATTCAGTATGTTTCAAATGTGTCAAGCACTCATTTACACAAGTATTTCCATGTGAATCTTGTTTGGGTTATTTTCCAAAGCATTTTTGGAATTTATCCTTGGTAAATAATTTGCAGAAGATCGTCATTGGATTTCATTCTTGGGAAGGATGTTTCTATTGATGGCCTTAGTGACATAGACAAAGTCAAGAAGTTCATTCAGAAAATTCAATTAGTAGCCTCATCTGCTGAACAATTGAAAGTGATCCTTTGGCTCCAAAAGATTTCAATGGGGAGGAGTGATCCAAAGCTCAAAATTTGCTAAAACTTTAAAGTTTTTAGATTAGTATGGAACCTAAAATACTACGTAGTTCTCATCATTCTAAATCCAGCACAACTTGTTTCGTAGAAAACTAATGTCACATGCTCAAGTTGTTGTGTTCTGATCATTGTTTCAAATAGGAAAAAATTTTGCAGGCATGCTCACCATGTAGTTTGTACTACTGACATGGTGGATTGACTGTTCAATGTGCTCCTTCGACAAATCATGTCATGCCAAGTGGTATTTTATCATTGGGTGAATTTACTAGAATTTAATTGGTTGGAAGGTGGCCAACCACAGGTTGACAAGTGGCCCAGCAAGAGGATGCCATGTGGCAACCAAGGGCCGCCAAAATGGGTTGAAGGTCTAAGTGGAGGTGCCTGGAGTTGAACCCACAACCTTCGAGCAACAAACACAAGCCTCTACTATCACATTATAGCATTGTTTCTTGTTATATAATGTAATCATCATAGTTTTATGGCTTAACAGATGGATTAATGGGAGGGAACAACCAACGGTTAACCATCGATGGTCCCATGTGAACGTGCCACCTAACCATCACCACCATCACTATATGATAGTATTGACCACCAGAGCTAACCGCACCCATGTGAATGGGCCCTAACATTTAATTTAACTATGGCAGGGGCGTTAGTGGGCAAACTAATGATCCTACAATTTTGCCCAATTTTTTGCAATTTTGTCACTTCATTAATGAATTTCAAGGAAAATTTTTAGGAAGGTGCCAAATTTTGGGGGATTTGTGGTGCGAATAGTGCAAGAGCCAGGGAAGCTCATAATTTCTTTAGTTTTGATCCAATTGAGGAGCAGAAGGAGGCTGTTTAGGAATTTCTGGGCATTCTAAAGCCAATGGAATAGGTTTCAAAGCCATTGGAGAAATTCTAAAGAGACTTTTGTAGGTTTAATTCTATGGGTGCTAATATCAACTAGGGAATTAAATCATTTCTTTGAAGGCTTTTAAGAATGGAGAGGACCTTGTAGGGGTTTCCTAGCCTTCATATGTTTTCTTGTAGTAGCTGAGACATCTATGTTGTAGCTCATATTTCTCTGTTCTCATTATGTCTTTAAGGAAAGTTCTTTTTTAGTAATTCAAGTGAATTGTTGTACTTGATATGTAGATGGAGTATGGAGTCTTAATTTGAGAGCCTTTTAGCTTGTTGATTGTTTCATGACTAACTATAAGTTGTCATGTGCTTATAGTGATAGTTCTTTGTATAAAACAATTCCACGAAGGGGAAACTAACCACTTGTCAACACACTTATGTACTCTTTACCACTGAAGTATTTTGAGCATAATGAGATTTGGCCAAGCTATGGGAAGTTGGACCAAGGAGACATATCCCAGTAAAGGTGAACTCCTTTATAAATTTCTGAGTGTATTACTGTTATTTTGTTGTTCAGTATTTTACTTATGTTAATTTTCTCATGAAAGTTACATAAAAATGCATAAAAAAAACTCATTTAAAATTTTGCAAGTTAACTCTAATCCTCATGCACTTTGTTTTATTCTGAATTGGAATTTAGCACAACAAAACTAATTTTCCCATTTATGTCAAATTTGAATGCCCATCATACCCGTTACTGAAATTATCGCTCATCCTCTAAGCAACATATCCATCTTCTTACCCGATTGTTCTTCAGTTATGCCTCAAATGACTATTCTGATGTATTGCACTAATGTGGATGTAGCTTCCTCTACTGAATCGAACCATCCATGCTCTTCAATTTCTTCCTTTGGCTTTGGGTCAACCTTTATTTCAAGTATTCTTGGCCATGACACATCATACTATCCATCAAATTCTCATGAAAACCCTTGACTAGCAACTTGAATTATACTTTGCTCATTTGATTCTAGAATTGAAAACACTTAACACAAATATCTTTCTTCTTATAGAAGGAGAAAATAAAAATAAGGAATGATGTGATGACTAATATACTAACTTGGATACCTTTCACCCTTAGATAATTTACCATTATGCATCCCAAACTTCTTGTAGCAAATCATTTCCATCTCTATTATGTTTCTTTTACCTTTTAGAAATTAATTAATAACTGTCCAACACCCAAATAACATAATTTTTATAAAGGATCTGTCATATAGCATTGTTAGTACTCCTGTAGCACTTTTTTTCTTTCCTATAGTAGCTTTGTTTCTTCCTGTAGTAACTATATTTTCTCTTGTAGCATCTTTGTTAGCACCCTTTCCATTTCCTTTGAATATTACATACTTGCTAAGGCTTTAGGGAAAAATTTTCCCTCTTATAGCACTCTTATTAGCTTCCCATAGAAAATGTGTTCCTTCCTATAGTAAATGTGTTCTTCCTATAGTAGTTTCGTTCCTTCTTGTAGTACACAACTCGATTCGAGTAGAAACTAATCTTTGCATGCTAAGAGGTGGTGGGTCCACCTTTTATTTTTTTATTTTTGTTTTTTATTATTATTTTTCTCTTTTTCATTGCATGCAAAATAAACTCAGAGTGCGTTATGTTAAATAAGTTGGCCTCCAACTACTTTTTGAACTCCATGATAACATCCCACTTTCTTAAGTTTTTCTTTCCCTTTTTTCTCATTTATCTCCCACACGTGTGGCTGTCATTTGGAGAAAAGGTAAGTGACTTTCTAAATAATACTGAGGCTTCCTATTATTAATTTTTTCTATAAAGTACCTTTCTATCTCACATTTTTAATGTTTTCTCTAGCTAGAATAGGTTGTAAGGGTGCGTTTGGAGAGTTGCATGCATGTTCCTTACCATGAGTGTTTTTTCTTTTTTTTCTTGTAGGATGTTGATGTAGTTGTGGAGGTTGAATTTGATGATCTTGAAGCTACATGTGATAATATATTGGAGGTCTTCTAGGTGTTATAGTTGTTTTTGTTTCTCTTATCTTAATATGCTCTTGATTTGAGTTTTTTAGTTGATGATATGTCATTTCTAAACAGAGGTAAGGTTGTTGTGCATGTATTCTACACTTTCTTTAGAAACATATGTATTTTTTTATGTTCTCTTGCTAGCTGAGGCTTGATGATGCATGCATGTCATTCATTCATATGTTCTTTGGATCAGATGTTGTTATTTTCTAAGTGATCAAGAATCTTGTAGAAGATAACAAAAGGTATTGTAGCTACTTGAGGATCAGAGATATCATCTCCAAATTCTCCATGGTGGCTGACTTTTAGATCTGGTACTCCATATATGGTCTAGCATGGGATGTGAATACTACTACAAGATTGTGTCTTTTCCTGTAGCAGTGATGTATACCTGTCTAATATCACTATTTTCTTTGTGTTTTTCCTTTAAAATATTGGAAACTAGATCACTAATTGGGGGGGGGCGGGGTGAATGAGTAGTGAAGGAACTTCTAACCTTTTCTCCAAATTATTAATATTTTAACCATGGATAAACTGAAATACACAAGTAAATATCAAAGAATAAAAAATAAACATGTAAGAATAAAAGTAATCAACACATTTGACGTAACTATGTCTCGTGAAAAACCCTCTTTAGGGAAAAAAACCACTCGTTGTTATTGTGCTGCTCCAATTCTATTATGTCGAACAATTATTGATAAAGAGATACAAATATGGATAATGTCAAATGTATATTGTTTCTTAGTAGAATCTACAAACTACCATCCGTTGAAGGCCACCATGATCAATGATCTTTACCAGGTTACTCATGAACTATCAATTAAGTCTACAGACTCCAATCTACTGGAAGCCACCACAACCAATGATCCTGGCCCAATTTCTGTTGAATAATCCCACCAATATTGGATTGAAAAAATTTCTTGCTTATATTGATTTCACTCAAGTCCTCCAACTCAACTCCTCTATGTGGTTCTCATTTAAAAATGTTTCAAACTCAAAGCAAGAACTCCTCAACATGAGCACTATAATAGCATATCATCAAAGATCAAACAAAATAAAATATACAACCTCTAAATACACCATAAACTGCAATACAGTTTCATCAAAATACTACTCCTATCCACACATCATCTTCTCACACTACACAAATATGATGGTTGAAGCATACTTCAACTATCTCTTGCTACAACTACAAACTACATCAAAAACTCTGGAATACACAACTCACACAACTTCCATAATCTTCTCCAAGATCACACACACTCCACACACTAAGAGAAATCAACCAACCCATCATTGAGGTATCTCCAATGTATAGATGAACTAAGGTGCTAAACTCAATAATTACAAAATACTATTGGGCTCCACAACCCTGTTCATATGCTTCATTTGATCTAGACTCAACTCATTGACTCTATCAAACCAATAACTCCACTTTCCATTTGATATCTTCAACTTTAATTAACTTCTGAAGGTCCCACAAATGGTTTTGACCATAAACTGAAAAGTTATGAATGAGAATGTTGCCACAATATACAAATTAGTTGATGACCATGAGAAATCTGGAGAAAAAATCATTCAAATTCTTGGTCACATGCATGAAACTGGATCTATATGATTGGAACACCACAATCACTCCCATATCCCTATCTTCCAGTGGTTGCAGCTTTTTAGCAGCTCCTACAGGCTTGGCTTCATGTGACTAGGGTAAAGGCTAAAGAAAAACATTAAGATATTTGTCTAGTACTAATTCCAGCTGATGGATCATCTTCTTCAGCTCCTGAACACACCTCCAAGCCTCTAAGAAAAATTTTCAAATGATGACATAGGCCAAGAACAAGTGAGTAACATAAAAGACCTATACTTCCAACCTCGTCACCAATATAATTACCTCCACCTCCTCAAGCAGAAACCACAACCTCTCCAACACATCTCACACTTGTAGCAACATCTCTAACACCTATAACAACATCTCCAACTCCTACAGTAACAACATCATGACATCTAATTACATCCAACACTAATAGAGACACATCCAACACATACAACCTCATCTCAACAAATGTAGCAACATATCTAATGACTCCAAGACATGTAGAGACATATGAAACACATGTAGAAACACTCCAACCTCCTACAATAGCAACATATTCAATCAACGCAACATCTCAACCTCAATCCAATAGTACGTGTAGAATCCATCTCCAAATCACCTCCACTAGGTCTAGTCATAAGTATTTTGACATCAATGCCAACTAACAAGACTGTCAAGCCAAAAATCCATATCACATTCTTATTACATGGAACACTATGATCCTCTTGACATCAATGCCAACACTACAATGCCAACAAAATCCCCCTTTTCCATCTATGTCAACCTGAATCCAATATGTGAGGTTGATCTCCATCCAAATTCTCTCCTCCTTTGATATCAATTGCAAAAGGCCACACCAACACTGAAGATAATGCCAATAATATGGGATGAGAGTAGGACTCTCCCTATCATACTCAACATCATATTGATGCAAGACACGAAGTATATCCTACAAGATAAGCATGTGAAACAAGGAAACCAGTTGCTAACAAGTCTCAAGCCAATGTCATGTAATATCTAAAATTAAACATGGTCCCCCTAAGCATGTAATGAAGCTACAATTATAAACTCTTCCTTCTTCAATAAACCTCCATGCCAAATGCAAGAGAATACTACTCATGACCATGACTCCAGCTAACTTTGGAAAAGATAGACAATGAATTACAATATAATATACTACTTCATGGATCAAATACATGGTTGTGACAAGTTCATAGGACTAAAATATAACTCCTCTACAAATTGTCATATCACCAACCAATACTAGTATGGACCCAAGTTTACATCATAAACCCACTATAATGGAGTGGCATCAAAGATATATAAAATAGTACATGACTTGGACACCCATTGACCCATACATAGATAATGACAAATCATACTAGACGTCATGGGTCTCTCCATGAGAAATACACCCAAAAGATGACACAATGATAATACATTGCTTTTTCATTTGCATATAAGTGTGTTATCTTCTATACATTCTCAAAACATAAAATAACATGAGTACATGGAATTAATGAGAAACAGAATGTGCTCCACATAGAAACAACAACGATAATACAATTTATGTCATGTGCATCAAGTACAAGGCCCACATGTGCAATACTTTACCCTCTCAGTGTGTAGAAATAATAGGAGCACTATCCAAACCATACGCTAGTGCATGGCCACTCAGTTATTTTCCCATCACCATCCAACAAAGAAGATCCTATAGCAAGATCATAAAATCCACTAGCAACCACCATGCTCCCCATAGTCATTAACAACAAAATCATCTAATAGCAACAACATGGAAATATGTCATAGAGGAAGAAATAAATACATATCCTCATCATGTTGAGGCTCTTCAACCATCAACATAATATATCGTCAACTCAAATCATGAGTAACACATCAATACTAGTAGTAAATGAGTGAGCACCAATAAAAAAGCACTAACTTATGCACCAAAAACAACAATAAAAGGTTTTACAATATAACACCAGTAGAAGCATAATTTCATCTTCTCCTCAACATAGATGAGAAATCATAAGATCCAACAATAAATTATTGTGAGAAACACATAATTGCATCCTCTGTATATGTTGAAGCCAAAAAATTGTCTCTTTTTGGCAACATTCTTGATCCAAGTCCAGGTGTAACGAAGGACCCTTTCGAAGACCTTTTACTTTTGTGATGTTTTAAATTACATATTTAAAAGAACATTAATGAATACATCTGCATGTTATAAACAAGAGGAACATGTTAATCATCAGCAACATAAAAACATAAGTCGTTGATAACAAAGTTCATCCAGGAGGGACTACGTCTTCGGGCCCGATTGTCAAGATGGTGTAGGTCGTTGCATTAAGTGTTGTCAATAGTGATGATGTACACAGAGATGATGTCACAATCATACAAGGAAAATACCCTCACACAAGAGTGGCTCTAAGAGATGTTCCACTATATGAACTTTCAGTCAAAAGACTCCTATGAGTATGACACAAAACTCATGCATGATGAGCATCCTGCCAACATGGCATAAAAGGGATCTCAAAGCAACATGCATGGTGACACATGAGTATCCCATAACATACAATAAATGGATTTCAAAACACAACATGATGAATCATGACAACAGGTACATCGCATAGGTGATTCCACGTCACATCAAGTAGGAATCATAAAAATGATGAAGAAAATATGATCCCACATCAACATCAAGCAAGGACTTGTGCAGCGCAGTGCATAAAGAAGAAGTACATGAACACAACATATACCTCACAACCAAGGGTGATCTGAAGAAGTGGATGTCAAAATGCTGAAGTCGCTCAGACCATCGATCTCATGGCATCAATCACATGGAAATGATTGCTCGCACATGAATGCTAACCTCTACATTACACTTAGAAAAACGGCTGAAGAATAGAATGAGAGAATGAGAAATTTGAACACACCATCAAATTTGTGGTGTCAAATAGTGCAAAATCAACTATCCAAAATCTGAATTTTAAGAAGTTGAGAATCTGGGGCTCAAGGAATCTTTTAGATTCCCCCTAGATTCCTCAAAGATTCTACTCCATGGGTGGACTAGAAATCTACAACTCAAATGGTTAATCTTACCTCGCCATTGTGATGCCTACGGAAAACCATGAAAAACAAGTATAAACTTGACTATATTTCGACATGTAGAAAAATTACCTCAATAAAATTGCAAGGATCATGGTTCTGCTCCTTGCTTTTAAAGAAATCATGGTTCCACCTTCATCCTGAAAATGACCGAAAATGTAGAACTCTAATGGATACACGGATAGTGCCATTGTGTTTGTGGTGATGATAAGTGCTGAAACCATATAACATTTGTCAAGATCTAACAAAATGAAATTTCACCCCTCCTGCAAAAAGTAGTTGTTGGGCAATGGAGCCCCATGGTGAGTTTTTGGGGCATAAAGCCCATGTTTTGGTCCATGTAATGCAAAGACCCCGCAAAATGTGGGTGTGAAGTGCAAAAGTCTAGGGCTGTTTTCCCTAAGATAATGTAATTTTAAGATATAGAGTGTGTCGACCTAGGACCGTGGGATTGTATAAATAAAGCGAGGCTCTAAATGTAAATGGTAATTTTCTAGGAAAATATTATGAGGTTCATTGTTGATGGAACAACTCTGAGTCTGTAAGTCTGATTCTTGGGTTATAGGAGAGGGTAGAGGCTCTACAGCTGAGTGCACAGAGGCCTGGTAGAGTCTGCAGTTGTGTGCACAGGAAGGAGTCGAGTCTGTATTGGATCAAGCTTTGAAGATATTAATAATAAAGATTAGTTGATGGTTATATCGAGCATCTGATTTATAGATCTGCAACTGAATGTTATGTGTTGATGATACTTGATTCTTTATCTGTACGCACTTATATGTATGCCTATGATTAAAGATCGTCCTAGTAATTAAAGGAAAAACCTTAACTAAGGAATAACTAGGTAATTAACCTAGATCACATTGTAGTTAAGGATGTGTGGTTCTATAGAACACTAGTGTTGGCTTGCTGGGGCCTGACTCAAGTTCGGAGGTGTTTTAGGCAAACAAATCCCGCACTACCAACCCTTTCAGCAATAGTCCGCGGAGCGCGGACTGAAGTCTCACCCGAGGTAGTATGGGAGGGTGCTGGAACCAGGTTTCCACACCCTAGGGATGTCTTAATGAGTACTGGAAGGGTCATGAATTGATCTGCACACTCGAACTCCTTTGCACAGCAATATGGCCTTCGCGAAGCTCGGTGATGAGGCACTTCTTAGATTATTATTATTAAAGTATTTATTATAGATTAGATCTAATTTGTAAATTCTTTAACCCAGCATTCATAGTGATAAGCAGTGTGCATAACCATAAATCTCACCGATAAGCGTAAACAAAGAACATAATCATAAACATATAGATCCGCTTTCAAGGCACAATAATTCAGAAGCACTTGTCTTTATTACTCTTCTGTTCAGTACATTCAGTTCCACCCTGCGCACTCAGCTACAAGGGTCCACACACATAGCTGCATATTCTACCAGGCCTCTATGCACACAACTGCAGTGCCTTCTCTAACTACTACTACCCACGACCAAGAATTACAGACTCAAAGCGAATATTGCCTTCACAAACCCATAATACATAAGATCTTAGCCAAAGCTACCTTCTACTCTTAGAGCCTCACTCTGTTTATACATTCTCATGGTTCACAGACCATGGGTAGGCCAACTCACTTTCTATTATTTTACATTATTTTCGGGTGGACAACCCTTTGACTCGAACTATTACAGTTCACATTTTGTACACTTTGCGAAACTTTTACAATGTCATTATCCTAAATTATGGGCTTTAAGCTCCAAAACTATTATGCAGGGCCTCTGCCACCCAACAGGCACCTAATACAATCATCGTGACTCATCCCGAGTCGCTCGTCGGTGTGGCAATATGCGCTGCCAAGGTGTCGCGGTCCACCATCCTTGTGAGTGATGCACTACATTCTAATACTCCCTCCTTGTCTCCTGCAATTCTTCTTCAAGCTCTTGCTTCATTGCCTCTATTAATTCACGCAATTGATGATGCTCATTCTGCTCTACTCGGTTAACGCAGAGCGCTCCCTCATAGGATTTTAGCTCAAGCTGGGGTGTCGCATGTTGGAACTCTTCGTGCCAAAGCAAAAAGTCACCAATTTGTGGTCTACTATATGCACTATCTATTGCAGCTTGTGTTGCATTTTTGCAAGAAATATGTTTTTGTCTGTGAGATCCCAATCTTCAAGGTGCTTCAGAGATTAACTATTAACTGCAATTCCATTATTTGTCTCAAGATTCACAGTCTTTCCCTTATCTATCAAGGATCGCCGGTGAGCCCGTGGTTTAGGCAACGACATTCGGACTAGTTCTTGATCCAGGTGGATGTTGGTGGCCACCCACCTATCCCATTTGGACCCCCATAATTGTCTCTTTCAGCTTTTTCAGTTTCCTAAATTGTAGCACAGTCTACTATTTTTAGCAGTTTTTCGGGTCCTGAACTTCTGGAGCCGTTTTGAGGCCCTAAACGACGTTCTTTTGAGAAATATGGGGGCATGGGTCCACGGACCGATGTTGCCTTTCCCAAAGTGGTAGTTCTCGGATATATCTTTCTAACGAGCTATCATACACGTCAAATGGAGATTGTATGCCAAAGTTACGACCCCGGGAAATTGATGTACCAATTTACCCAAAACGGGGCCCACAATTTGGCGTTTCATCTTCTAGGGTTAGGTTTTGGAATGTGAAGGGTTTTCCATTGTTTCTCAACAATAAATAGGCCTTCGAGCCTCATTGTAACACAGTTCAAAATAGTTTAGAGGCATGTAGCCACCACATCTCTTCTCAGAGATAAGCTACCATCGCCCTAGCTGAGTTATTTCTATTTCCAGTTGTAAACATATTTCAGTATTTTACAGTAATGAAATGAAGTATTATTTCCGCTGCATCTCTTTATTTATGGTTATCGCATCTCTGTATTTATGGTTATCTCTATAATCTATTGCATTCCTGTTTAAATCCGGATCAGTGGTATCAGAGCTGTCTGCTTTTTATCTGTTTTTCTTTGCATGTCCCCAACGAGGTCGAGATATAAGGAGTTAGGGCTTGAATTGGTCGAACCTTTACAAGACCAGCCTCCCAAATCCTGACGGCCTCCCATGGCGGATGAGAAGAAAGACGAGGGGGCAGGAGATCCTATCAAAATATTTCTCGAATAAGCCCTCGAGCGGCAAAGGAACGTGATGATGGATAGCTATGCACAGATCCTTCAGCGGCTACCTAGAAGTGACACATTGGCTTCCAGCAGCTACTCTGGAAACGTCACGCCCTTTAAGGTACAAGTTAATTTTGAAATCCCCATTTTTGAGGGTAAAATAGACGCAGATGCCATAGATAAATGGTTAAATCTACTAGAGGGTTATTTTTCTGTTCATGAATTTTCAAGTCGGGAAAATATTGTTTTTGCTCTTCTCAAAGTAGTCCCCCACGTCAAGGACTGGTGGGAAACCTACTACGAGAAGAAGGATGAAAGTACAAGCTCACTATTTTCACCAGCACCCACTTGGGATTCATTCCGAGATGCCATCAAGCAACAATACTACCCTGTCAAAAGCTATGAGGACAAATACATCAGATGGAACACACTGCGGCAACGACGAGACCAAGATGTTCCGGAGTTCACAAAAATTTTTCATACCCTTCGCACACAGTTGGGTATCAAAGATTCTGGGTTGCATCTGGTACTCAAATACCGCGGTTGCCTGCACAGATACATCCAGGAAGAGATGGAGCTCTTGAACATCTCCTCACTCTGCACAGCATACCGATATGCTGTCAAAATCGAGCAAAAGTTCAAACAGAAGAAGCGAGACTTTGGATCTGCAAATCCGAAGCCCACAGGACAAAGCCAAGGTAGGGTGACCCAAGACAATCAATCGAAGCCGCAAGAAAAGAACAACACCATGAAGCCGAAGAAGGACATAGGAAAGTGGTGTGAGTTCCACAAGAGTCCCACTCATAACACAAGTGAGTGTCGGACCAAGCAGTCATTGGTGACCGAGTTAAAGGCTTCCGAATCAGATACATGTTCCGACCTTGAGCCAGAACCTGACAAGGGGAATGAAAAATGGAAGCAGATCATTGATGCGGATCCCAGCACCACCGTTGCCACTGCTAAGATCCAGAAGAATGACCCCGAAGAGCCAGAGGAGGGGGAAGGTCTTTTCCACTGACATATGTGGGTGAAGGGTTCGCCGCTACAATTCATTGTTGATAGTGGCAGCCAAAAGAACCTCATTTCAGCAGAGGTCGTGAAGCGGTTGGGCCTACCGACTACACCACACCCGCAGCTGTACAGTATCGGGTGGCTTCATCAAGGACGAGATCTCAAAGTTCGCCAGCAGTGCCGCCTTCCCTACAGCATCAAACCATTCACAGATGAGGTATTGTGTGATGTTACACCTCTGGAT
>APFE030133424.1:2254-39557 GCA_000404065.3 Pinus taeda
AATTGGACTCATCCCATTAAGACCAGTTGAAGTCGAGACTTGGTAAGGGGGAGTCTGTGTACTCTAGTGGCTTGGGGAATCCAAGTACCACCCTACTAAGCATCATATGTTCCAGGAGACTCAAGTTGAGCTCCTCATTGTAAAAACTCTACTTTAAGACACAATAAAAAGGCCACCATTGAAAGCTGAACCAGGAGATGTAGTCCAGGAGGATTGGGTGAACTCCTTATTAAATTGTTGTGTTTTGCATTTTCTTGCTGTGTTTCTCTTACTGTTTTTCAATTGCCTGTGTATTTTGCAATCTTATTGATCTGTTGCTTAAAATAACATAGGCACACACTAACACATGAGTCTGTAATATGTACATTAATAAACTGAGATCACTCACAAGTGATTTTCAGATCAAGTGGTATCATAGCTTAGGCTGTTAAGGTTAGAAAAGCTTGTGCTAGACTTAGCTGTTGAATGCTAACTAGATCAAAGATCAAATTAGGAGAAGGAGAGTTGGTCGAAACTAATCCTGAAATTGGAAGACAATGTCAGAGGAAGGTTCTGTGGGGCCAGACCCTCAGTTCATAGATAGTTTCCTAGCCATAAGGTCCATGGTAGAGGAAATGTATAAGGACTTTAGAAAACATAAAGATGAAGATTCATCAGGCTCCAAACAAGATAAAGGAGAAGGAGAGTCTCTCCTCCATGACCACTCAAAAGGCAAAGGGAAAGAAGAAAGCTTTCTCACACCTCCTAATATCCCTGAACATAAAAAGAATACATCTTTGATTAAACTAGATGTTAAATTTGATTTACCAATATATGATGGAGAGTTGAATGTAGAAAAAATGGACAATTGGATTAGACAAATTGATGTTTATTGCAGAGTGCAGAGTATTGATTCAGACAAGAGCAAGATTCAGCTGGCCAACCTACACCTTGGAGGCACTGCCTTGGTTTGGTGGGAAGGCAGGACACAAGCTGACATGAAGAGACATGGTAAAACTCTTTCTGTCTGGAGTGAATTTGTTTCTGTAATAAAAAAACAGTTCTATCCACTGGCCTACATGCAACAAGCCATGATGAGCTGGAAAACTCTTCGACAGTTGAAAGGGCAAAGTGTACAAGGTTACACCTAAGAATTTAGGAAGAGAGAATTGATTCTAGGAATCTCACTAGACTCACCTGAGACTCTGTTGAAGTACATCGATGGTCTACACAGCTACATGAGGCACATTATCCTCATGTTTAATCCCACTAGTATAGATGAGGTATCTGTTCAAGCTACGCATCTAGAAGCTAGAGGAAAGAATGGAAAACCAGAAGTTGGGGGATCATCCCAACCCACTGCAAGCAAGAATAAGGAGAAAAGAAAACAGAAATGGGAAGTAAGGAAGGCCAACACTGCACAAAAGAGAAAGTCCTCATGCACTCACTGTAAGAAGGATGGGCATGATGATGAGCACTGTTGGATTCTGCATTCGGAGCTGAGACCTAAGAAGTTCGAGGGCAAGAAGAAGAAGACTGTTGCAACTGTTTAGAAAGATTTGGGGTTGGACTTAGGAGATGAAACAACCATTGCAGCCACAGGTATAAAAGGTACGAATTCTAAAGCATCTACTAGTAATTCTGCAGAATCTTCTATTAATGAAGAAAATGAGAGAAAAAGACATGAGATTTTCCATATTCGAGTTATTTCCAAACATCAAAAGATTGATATTTTGTTTGATAGTGGCTCACAAGTAAATTTAATTTCTGAAGCAATTGTAAATAAGTTGGGATTACTTGCTACACCTCACAAGAAACCATACCCATTAGGATGGTTAAGTGATAAAGCACAACTACAAGTGACTAGATAATGCAAACTTAAGTTTTCTTTTGGGTCAGAATTTGTAGATGAGGTTGCGTTAGACATAATTCCTTTGGATATATGTTGAATTGTTTTAGGAAGTCCTTACTTGTATGATAGAAAAGCTATATTATATAGAGCTGAGAACAAGTATCTACTCGTTAAACATGGAATCGAATACTTTGTAAGAGCTCATAAGCTCAAGAATAATTATACTCTCATAAACTTAGGGCAGATGAAACGAATGATAAATTCATGCAAACAATTTTCGTTGATGGTTGTAAAGGAAAAGAAACCTGATAAAACCAATGTATTTGAGGGCTGTGATGCTAAACAACAAGTTGATTTAGAAAAAGTTGTTTCAGAGTATGATATCTTGTTTCAAGAACCTAAAGGTCTGCCACCAAAAAAGGAAATAGTGCATGATATTATTTTGTAGCAAGATGCTCCATTTCCTAACATTGGAATGTACAGGTTGTTTGTTGTAGAGAATGCAGAAATCAAGAAGCAGGTGCAGGAGTTGCTCGAGAAGGGGTTCATTAGACCTAGCACATCACCATGTGGATCTCCAATCGTTTTAGTGATAAAGAAAGATGGCTCGTGGAGAATGTGCATTGATTACCGAGCACTGAATAAGATAACAATAAAAAATTGTTATCCCCTTCCTCGCATAGATGATCTATTGGATCAATTGAAAGAAGCTGTTTATTTTTCCAAGTTAGACTTGCATAGTGGATATCATCAGGTCAGAGTTGCAGAACAATATGCATGGAAGACTACTTTCAAAACAAACCAGGGAGTGTATGAGTGGCTGGTTATGCCTTTTGGCTTAACTAATGCTCTTGCTACTTTCATGAGAATAATGAATGATGTACTCAGACCTTTTCTTGATGATTTTGTTATTGTATATCTAGATGACATTCTGATCTTTAGCAAAACATGGGAAGAACACTTAAAGCATGTTAAGCAAACACTAGATGTTTTGAAAAGAGAAAAACTTTATGTTGAACTCTGAAAATGTGAATTTGGCAAAACATCTTTGAATTATTTGGGACATATAGTAGGGGGTTGTGAATTGAAGATAGATCCATCTAAGGTGGCAGTCATTGTAAATTGGCCTAAACCCAAATCTGCTACAGAATTTTGGAGCTTCTTAGGAGCAACACAATATTGGAGAAAGTTCATTTCTAAATTTTCCTTAATTGTAGCTCCCTTACATGCTTTAACAATATTGAACAAGGTGTTTTAGTGGGGAGGCAAATAGCAGAAAGCCTTCAACACCTTGAAAGAAAATATTAGTACAACACTAGTACTAGCACTGCCTGATCTTCAAAGACCATTTGAGATCTAAACGGATTCCAGTGACTATGCCATGGGAGTAGTGTTGGCACAACACGGTAAACCCATATGTTATCATTCTGAGAAATTTAATTCTACAGTAATTAACTATCCCACATATTATAAGGAATTGTATGCATTAGTACAAAGTGTGAAAAAGTGGAAAAAGTACTTAATGGGCAAAGAAAGAGTTATACATGCTGATCATCAACCACTTCAATATCTACACTCCCAAACTAAGTTGCAACAATCAAGACACTATAGATGGATGGGTTTTCTACAATAGTTTCATTTAGTCATCAGATATAAAAAGGGCATACACAATAAAGTTGCAGATATGTTATCTAGACCCATTATAAATGCATCTACTATACTTAAGCATAATTCCGTGTTACATGAGAGCTACATTGAACAATATGCTCAAGATATAGACTTTAAAGATGTATATGAAACTTTAAGTCAAGGCAAACGAATAGAAGAATTGGATTATCATGTAAAGGACCAACTCTTATATCATTGTGGGAAGCTATGAATTCCACAAACTGAAAGAGTAAAGATAATTCGAGAAGCACACACTTCTCTAATATTAGGTCACTTTGGGGTAAGTAAAATAGTTGCGCAGCTGCAAAGATTTTGTTATTGGCCGAAAATGAACGAGACAATTTCAAGATATGTAAGAGGGTGTACTATGTGTGCTAAAAGCAAGCACAACAATAGAAAACTAGGCTTGTACACTCCATTACCAGTTCCTTCTCATCCTTGGGAAAGTGTTTCCATGGACTTTGTTGGAGGACTGCCTAAATCTAGGAAAGGTCATGATTATCTGTATGTTGTTATGGATAGGTTCATCAAAATGTGTATTTTGATACCTTGTAATAAACATATTACAACTGAACAAACTGCAAAATTGTTCTTTCAACATTTATGGGTTCATTTTGGATTACCCACTTCCATTGTATCTGATTGAGACAGCCGATTTGTTAGGAAGTTTTGGTCAAGTCTGTGGGAACTGATGGACACCAAATTGAAGAAAAGCACAACTTTCCATCCACAAACCGATGGCCAGACAGAAGTAGTCAACGAGACAGTGATCCAGTTACTTAAGGGATATTGTAGTAAGCATCCTAAGCTTTGGGATGAACATTTATGTTATGTGAAACATGCTTACAACCGAGCAAAACATTCTTCTACACAGAGATCTCCTTTTGAGACTTGTTTTGGTTTCACAGCAAGATATCCTTTGGATTTTGTCTTTGGTAAGGACACAACAGTTGAGGGACACAATGATGTGGACAAGGCAACTAGGTTCATTGAACAAATCCAAGAGATTCACCAGGCAGTACAGAAATAGATGGAAAAGAGCCAGGCCAAATACAAGGCAAGGCATGACAAGCATCAGATGGAGCATAGTTTCCAAGTAGGATCGAGTTTGGCTGTAAATAAGCAAGGATAGGATGCATGGTGAAGGTAAAAAGATAAAGCCTATCAGGTATGGACCTTTCAAGATACTTGATAAAATTGGTGAGAATGCTTTTCGCCTTGATCTACCAGCTTACATGTACATCTACTTAGTCGTAAATGCAAATAGCTTGAGACTATTTGAACCTTTGCTAATTGAAGATCCTGAAGGAGAGAGTCAATTGCCTTCTATTGATGACCTGCTACCGTAATATCTTAAAGAATTGTAGGAAGACACAGTTCTAGACAGGAAGGTGAGAAGGACACGTAGGGGAGATGTTGAGTACCTCAGAATTGGGCTCACAGGTTCAAAGCCAAGCAATGCAAAATGGATAGAGATTGGACAGGTGAGAAAGTTGTATCCTCACTTAGTCGATGCTTGAAAACCAACTTTTGGTGGTCCAAAAGCTTTTTCAGTGAGAAGGCCGTGATCCGAATTGGATCCATGAAAATTATCAGAGTTCTATGACTATTTCAAATCATGACAGACTTCAAGAAATCGTACAACTATAAAAAATAACCTCTAAATAATGGCAATTTGCAGCGAACACAGAGCAACAAGGACCTTCGGTCAAAGCGCGCTGATCGATGGCCCATGGGGACTGTGCATGGCACAAAAATCGCAGTTGGGAGGCTCAAATCCAGAAATGGAGGTTTCTTCTGATGTGCGATGCATCGCTAGGAAAAACCCCTCGAGAAGGAAAATTCCCGAGTGCACGGTCACAAGGAAAACCAAGAAACCATGGTAAAAGCGCTAAAATGACAGGCGGGTCTCGTGCTCCAAAATCGGTGGAATATCGGAGGCATTTTGGGTAGTAAGCAGGTTTGGCAGAGGACCAAGCGATGCCATACATTAAATGACGTGTGTCCGGCGGATGAGAGAGAAAACTGCCCTCATCACGGGCTAACGGTCGAGCAAGTCAACCGTGCGATAAGAGCAGTGACCGTAGGATCTGGAGGCCCCAGATCTAACGGCGGAGATTGCACCCGATGGGAGACTAGATTTGGCAGAAGAATTAGTTGAGGCATATAAAGGTTTGAAGTCCAATTTGATCGCTGAGTTGGCAGATGAATCCTTTCACAAAGTAACCGAAATAATGACCGTTCGAGGAAGAGCTGACACTCAGTTCGTAGGGAGACAAGTGGCCACTTCCCTGTGAAACGTTACACAGTGGCGATGACACAAAAGTAGGGAATTCCAAGTGGATAGAGGCAGGCGATCAGAAGAGACAGAAGAGATAGAAGAGACAGAATAGAGAATTGAAGCAGAAGTGGAGAACAGAGAGTCAAGCTGACCTGCAGATCTAAGGCAACATCAAGTAGACAAAACCGAGAGGGCTTGAGAGGTTCAAGCAATCCATGTGAGGATTTCTGTCAGGAGCTGAGTACCAAATTGGATTCATCCCATTAAGACCAGTTGAAGTTGAGACTTGGTAAGGGGGAGTCTGTGTACTCTAGTGGCCTAGGGAATCCAAGTACCACCCTACTAAGCATCATCTGTTCCAGGAGACTCAATTTGAGACACAATAAGAAGGCCATCGTTGAAAGCTGGACCAGGAGACGTATCCCAAGAAGATTGGGTGAACTCCTTATTAAATTGTTGTGTTTTGCATTTGCTTGCTATGTTTCTCTTACTGTTTTTCAATTGCCTGTGTATTTCACAATCTTATCGATCCGTTGCTTAAAATAACATAGGCACACACCAGCGCATGAGTCTGTAATACCTACATCAATAAACTGAGATCACTCACAAGTGATTTTCAGATCATGAAATAAGATGCATTGTCAAACATGAGGGAAGTTGGTAGACCAAATCTGGTAAGAATAAACTGGTCAATAAATTTAAGGATGTTTTCATAATTGGCTACCTTAAGTGGAATTTTTTTCCACCCATTTAGTGAAGTAATTAGTTGTTGTAAGAATATATCTATGCTACTTTGAAGAGTGAGGAATGATCTCACCTATTATGTCCAGTCCCCATTGTTCAAATGGTTTTTCAACGTTGACCGACTGCAACGATAATGCGGGTTTCCTCTGTCTTCCAACAATTGTTTGACAAATTTTACATTTCCTTACATATTCGTGTGCATCTTTGAATAAGGTTGGCCAATAATAGCCAACATGTAGGATCTTATGTGTTGTTATGTCTCCTCCAAAATGTCCACCAGCTGGTCCATCATGGAGTTCTTGCAAAACTTTTTCTGCCTTAGATTTTGCAAGGCATCTAAGTAAAACATAATCATAATTCTTCCTAAACAAAACATCATTGATGATTTCATATTGCTTAGATTTTATCCTCAAAGCCCTTTTTCTTTTGTAACTAAGTTGCGTAGGGGCATATCCATTCTTCAAATAAAAGCTAATAACAACATATTTAGATTCAGTATCGTTGCGGTTTACCTCACATATTTGTATATCATCACCTAAATCTTTTAGTGCTGGTAAGTTGGATGCTCCTACTAACATTCCGCAAAAACCTTGACCTCTAACAATTTTCGTTGGTCTGATCTCAATGTCATATTCTTGCAATGTTGTTACCCAATTTGCTCTTTTCTCACCTACTTCTCTTTGCATTAGTAAATTTCTCACTGTTGAGAATGGAACTACTACCTTAGTGTGAGTTTTGAGAAGAAAGGATCTACAATGTTTTATTGATTTGAAAACAACAAAATCTTGTTTTTCAACTTCTGAATAATTTAATTCAACCCCCCTGTAAATTGGAACTATAAAAGAAATTGGCGCTTCGACTTTGTCATCATTCACCTGTGTCAATATAGCTGCATATGATGTCTCGGAAGCAAAGGTATATAAAATGAAATGATTAGAAAAAATCGGAGTTGCTAAAGAGGGAGCATTTATGATTGCTTGTTTGATAAGTTTAAAAGCTTCATGTTGGGTATGTCCCCATAAAAACAATTTTTTTCTTAATCATAGAATGGAGGGGTAAAACAATTCATGAAAAGTTAGGGACAAATCTCATGACAAAATATATCTGACCTAGGAAATATCGCATGGATTTTTTATTATGAGGCAAAGAGATTTCAGAAATTTCTTTTATTCTATCAGGATCAATGTGAATACCATCTTTAGATACAATAAATCTAAGAATTTTTCCTTCACTGAAAGCAAAGAAATATTTCTTGGGATTTAAAGAAATTCCATATCTCTGACAATGTTCAAAGATTTGTTTTAAATCCTTTAAATGATTGCTGCACTTTTTTGAATACACAATTATGTCATCTAAATAAATTACCATTGATTTATTTACCCAACCTTGAAAAGCTATATCCATGGCTATCTGAAATGTTGCACCAGCATTGATTAATCCAAATGGAATCTTTTGGTAAGCATATGTTCTCCATTTGGTTCGAAATGTGGTCTTTAGTGAATCATCTAGATGTACAAGAATCTAATTATAACCAGAAAATCCATCCAGAAAAGACATTAGCTCTGAGCCTGCAACTGATTGCAGTATCTGTTCCATAGGAGGCAATGGAAAGTTGCCCTTCTGATAAGCTTGTTGAGACTACGAAAGTATATACATATTCAAATATCACCATTCGTTTTCCTGACTAGAACAAGGTGAGAAACCCACCTTGAATGCCTGACAGAAAAATTTATTTTGGCTTTGAGAAGCTTATTCAATTCAGATTTGATCTCATTTTCTAAATTCAGGTGAATCTTTCTCAACTTCGGCTGTATAGGATTTTCATTGAATATCATGGGAATGGTATGTTGAATGATGGAAGTATCATATGTCTTAAGATCTTCATACTTCTAAGAAAAAACATTTTTGTATTTCTTTAACAAATGAATAAAGGCTAGTCTTTCATTAGATGTAAGACTGAGTCCCAGATTAATATTTTTAGGTTTAAGGTTAGTTCCAAGATTAACTAATTCAAACCTCAAAGTTGAAATTTGAAGCTTTGAGTTAGTAGGTTTCTTGAATTTGTCCTTAAGATCATATAAATCTTCGAGATTAACCACAGATTTAGGTATGGAATTTGTTACTGTTTCCTATTTAAGCTGGTTGTCATGCTGATCTTCATCTATTATTTGGTCATCATAAGAGCCATCAGATGTTAGAAAATTTATGATGTCTGGATCATTATTAAAAACTCGCTAATTGGTGATGTTGTCAGGTGTAGAAGGCCTAAAAATTAATTCTATAGAAAAGCAACTAGGACTATAATATCCTGGTGGAATAAGCTTGGATGCAATGTTAGCCAAAAGATTAGCACTTGCATTTTGAAGTCTTGGAATCGAGGAAATGTTAAATGGTGTAAAATGGGAGGTGAGGTCCTGGAATAGTGATTTATAATGTTTCAAATGTCTAGAGAGACAGTGTATAGTATTCCTCACCTGTTTAATTATAATTTCTCAATCTCCAAATACTTGAAGATATCTGATTTGAAGGCCAATGGATTTGTACAACCCTTGAATTAATGCTTCATATTCGGCAGTGTTATTTGTGCATTCAAATTCAAGTCTGCATGCTAACATAGTTTTTCCCCTTTGGGGCTAACCAATATGCAACGTGTTCCAGCTCCATCGTTAGATTTAGATCCATCAAAATATAATTTCCAAAATAAAGACTCAACTACAGGGTTATCTACAAAATTGATACATTTAGAAGAATCTGTTTGAGAATAGTTTTGACTTGTGATGTAACAGAATTTTCCAAAAAGGGTGAAGTATTTGCATTAAAATTGCCTAGAAATAATTCAGCTGAATAATTTCCAATGATATTGTTACTGTATGTGACGGGCTCATTTTCTCCCTCAGTTCTGTGATGATATACTTTTTATGTTTCTCACGTTCGACCCTTATTTGGTTCGACTTACCATTATAAGGAAGCCACATATGGGACCAGTCTATTGCAAAATAGCCATGAAGATTCCTAAACCAGTCTTTACTGAGGATTAAACCATAGAATTCAGGCATATCAGCCACAAGAACGTCAATCACTTGACATACTTTCGGGTTAGATGAGAGTCTAATAGTGACCTGATTGATTTCTCCTATAATTGACTTGAGATCGGCCTAACTACACAATGCGAACAACAGATTTTTGGGGTTCCACATTCAACTTTGCAGAAATAGTTTTTGGTAGAATGTTGGATGAAGCTCTAGAATCTACTAAACAATTATGCAAATTCTTATTGAAAACTTCAAAAGTCAAAATAAAGGGAGGTGTATGGGATTTAGATCTACCACCTGTTAAAGCAATATCAGTTGAACTCATTTTGTCTGATGAAGTATTGGCAGGCCTACCCATTTATTGAGCAGCCTGAGATATTATAGCAGTGGGAAGAGGAGAAGTTGGGATTACTTTTAGTTCTTTGAGCAATAGCTTCTATTGATGTTTTAATTTGCTAAGCTCATGGAATGTAATACTAGCTCTAGTATTTTTCATATGTTCGACGATGTTGTATTCCATTTCATTAGATACTAGCAGGGTTTTGGACCAAGGTGAAGAATTTGATTGAGGAGGAGTCATTTGAGCGGATTTGGGAGAAGATTTCTTACCTATTTCTTTATCTTTAAGAGTTGGAGTTGATGATTTCTGTGTTTGATTTTTTTGTGAAAAATCAACAGTGCTCCCGCTCCTGGTTGCGACAGGTAATGCTTCTTGTGGTTCTTCATTGTTTGACACATGAAGAATGAAATCCCACATTCCTTATAATTTGACTACCTCTTTATCATTGGTTTGTTCTTCAGTTGTTGATACTTCTTCCTCCTCCACATATGATTCAACATTTGATATTATATTTGGAGGTTTATGATCAGAGGAAGGATTTATTTTGTAATGTCTATAACCTTTCCTTGAAGAAGTCTCAATTACTTTCTTTTTAATATCGATCATTTCATTGGACATGGTTTTAAGTACTTTTTGTAGACCCTCAAGATCAAAAGGATCTTTAGGTTATTTCTTCTTAGATCCGTCCCTAAAAGTGACCTTCTTGGATTTTCTTTCTTCTAATGCATTCTTCTTATCTAAATCTAAAATACGTTTTTCTACAGCTATGGCTTCTTTCATATTTTCTACCAAGGTTGGTTTGGAAACCCTATTGACAAAAATAGCTGCATTTGAGGGAAGAGCAGAAATGTACCATTCATTTTGAACTTCATCACTAGGTTTGGATGTCATTGGGATCTTGTTCAATAACTTATTAAAATGTGAATTGAAGTCTTTAATTGGTTCTCTAGGTTCAACTTTCAAGTTGGAGAGATCATTGAGAAGAGTAGTTGTCGATAAGTCATCTCCAAACTTGGTTAGGAATTGCTCTTGAAAGGAATCCCAACTATTAATGGAACCAAATGGTAATGAAAAATACCATGATCCTGCAGATCCATGTAAAGTATAAGGGAATAATCTTACAAATACATCTTCTTCTACCACTGCATTCAGATTTATGGACAGCATGAAGTTATTTATGTGTTCTTTAGTAGGGAGACCATCATCAGGGTTGAATTTCGACAACCAATTTTCTAGATGCACAGGTAGTGGATGTAATGGTCCTGCCATTCGAATGGCTCCTGGATATTTCCATGGTCTTTGAGCCATTGTGGGTAACTGTGTAGAGGTAGATGTTCCAGTTGTTGAAGGTGATTGGGTAGAGGAGGATTGTGCTCCAGTACCAATGTAAATCATGATCTGGATTTGTGAGGTGGATGATTGATCTTGTGAGGAAGATGATGGAATGAATGAGGGTGTTTTAGGTGATGATGAGAGAACCTCAGTATGAGTTTCAGATTGTGTTTTCTTAGTTTTCCTTCGACAGAGAGGTAGAGGAAATTCTAAGGGGGGAATCCCAAATTTTTCACTCTGTGATCTGGTTAACCTTTGAGAGGAAGGAAACTGAGAAGAAACACTAGCTTGGGATAATTCTGATTCTTCTTGAGACAAGGAAATCCCTTGAAATTTATGGATTAAAGACTAAACTTCAAGAGTTTCTGTAGAAGAAGATTGATCTGATTTCTTTGGAAAAACAATGGTGGGTTCTAAGGATTTCTTCACAACTTCACGCCTAATATTAAGGGATTTGGATTGTGACCGAGAAGTTGGAGGTGATGGTGAGGGAGTTTTACTCTTAGAATGGATTTCTTAATTAGATTTTCTTTCCATTCATAGTCATCCCCTCCTTCTAGCGCCAAAATGTTGAAGCCTAGAAATTCGTTGCGACAACATGGGGGATAAGCATCCAATCCGAACCTTGAAAGCAACTCCTTTTCTGTTTGGTATAATGGCTCCGACTGGGGATTATGGGACCAATTTCCCAGAGAGGATTGATTTGATAATGTTTATGGAATGATATAATATCTCACGGGAAATGATTCAACTAAGTATAATCTAATTTAACTATTAAACACATGCATATATCTTAATCTAACATTATCTAGCTATAAATATACCCAGGAATAAAATAAGATATGCAATCTACAATGATGTCTTACAACAATTGGTAATAAAGATCATTCAACCGCTAAAAGAAATGAAATCGTTTAACGATAATTGTTTTGGATAAATAGTTAGACAAAACAATTGAAAGAAATATATCACATATAAAAATCGTTCATGTATTCAAAATGGAATCAGAGTTAAAAAATCATACAAAAGTGCAACAATGAAGAACTATAATTTTGACTTTCATACATAAAACAATAAATAACAGGAGTATTTCTTAATACATAAATAAAACATAATCATACTATAAAAGTACCATATATGATAAGTCCTGATCATGTGCTTGAGCAATATTGACCCAATTTCCTTCAATCCAACACATTCTAAGAGTACAAAAGTGCATTTTAGTAGAGCATGCTAGATATTCAAAGAAAAATAGATCTTGTTCCATTCATTTCATCAAAACCTTCTCAAAAGTACAGAAGTGTAATGTCTTGAAAAGAGTTTTTGATAAAATTACAGACCCCTCTCTAAATGCATGAGAATGGTTTAAATACTAAAATACTTGCCTCAAAATAGATTATCACAAAAATAGTTGAGGAGGTTTCAAACAGCCTTCCTTAGAATGGGCAAAAATAAAATTAAACTAATGACTATCTCCTTTGAACTTGAACTAAGTTAATATGATAATTTGATCTTTGATGTTGCAAATGTCGATCATTGGCTTGAGCTGAGGTGGCTGGCTGATTGTAGATTTTAACTTCTCAACAAATATGGAATCTGTCAATGCTGGCACAATTTTTTGTGTAGAGGTTGTTAAACACCACAGAGTCATCCACTGGCTATGTGGTTTTACCAGAAACTGCTAGTATGTCTCCCAATTTAGACTGGTTAGCTGTTTAATTGTCTCTTCCTTTTCTTGCGCTCTCTGTTTCCATTGCTGCTCTAGTTGTTTGAAAACCCTAGTACACACTCTTTGACAAGATTGGTGCCATGGAGGTTTTCATTTATGACTTCTATTATGCTGCTTGATGTTGCTTCTCCTATCGTTTTCACCGTTTCTACCTGTTTCAACTGAGAATCCCAATCCGTAAATAGAATATCTTTGTGGGACTCTTCCACTTTTGGTAGGTCAGCCTTTCTTCCATCCTCCGAGTCTTGCCAAGTGATAAATTTAGAAACCTTTTTGTGGATTTATTTGTACTCAAACCTCATATCAATTACTCGGTTTGTTTGTCAATTTATCACTAGTCTCGTAGTAAGGATTTATTTGCGAGATTTTCTAGCAGAATATTTCTTCTTGCTGCATTAATAGGGAATTGAGGCTGACTGCTTCTTTGATGAATTCATCAATTTGCAGGTTATCTATGAATTTTTCCACCATGGCTTGCATTTGATGAATTTGCGAATCCTTTTTCGATAAGCTAGCCTAGTGCTACACTCTCACTTGCTCCAATTCCCTTTGAAGTTGGGTTACTTGTTGCTATACCTGCTGATTAGTTTTTTCTTGTGCTAATTGTTGTTCAAGCAGCATAATTTTATGTTCCTTTTCCTTCATCAACGTTTAGAATTCCGTCGCTTTATCAATGGTTGTTGTGGCATAAGCTCCTATGAACTGTGACAACTTTGTGAGATTCTCTGATGGGTCAACGAGTGTGTCCTTCCACACAATATCCATTGGTTCATTTTCTAGAGTTGTAGCAACAACGGTGTCCAGTTTCCTTTTATTCCTTTATCTTTTAACTACAACCTTATAAGTAGGACTGTATAATATATCTAATGGAGGTATCTCTTCAACTCTCAAGACAATTTCGGAAGTAGGAACAACAAGAATAATCTCAATATCTTGAGTACCTGTAGCTCCTTCCTCTGTTGTTTCTGGATTTGCTTTATGTTGGGTTTGGTTGAGGGTTTGCAGTTCAGATGTTTGCTCAATATTTGTGTTTGTATAGAGCTTCTTATTGAATTTCTCCCATTACTATTCCAGGTCAATGACTAGAGCCTTACCTAATTGAGCTGAAGTATAAGCAACATTTTCCTGCTTCTTTGCCAAGGCATCTTCAACCATTTCCTCTATACTTCCAGCTGCATCTTTCTTAGACTCTTTATTTGTGTTTCCTCCTCCATTTTGAGATTGTTGTACTGAGTGCTTTGACTCATGAGTTGACTTCTCTTGGGTTTCTTCTTCAGAATTTTCTTTGGAAATTCCCTCCAAGCTTATGCTAGGAGTTGGTTCCCTTAATGGTTCACTATGTAATAGGTCCAATGGGACCTTTAACAACCTCTTATTCCTGTACAAATGAAAAGCATTAATATCTTTCGGGCTCAAAAGTAATGATTCCATATGTAGGACTTGTGAAAAGAAATTCTGCTTGTTGGAAGAGGTCATCGAAGGCATCCTCTTCGTGTGTGAACTATTTAACTTTTACCATAGTAGTAAATTCCTTAGCAACGTGATTTGGGTCATATTGCCTTCCTGGGACTGTAGCCAATTTCGGAGACATAATAATCTCTGCTTCTTTTACTGCATGTCCATACTCTTGTAGTGCGAAAGAGCCACATTGCAATGGGAAGGATGATCAAATGGCTTTCTTTTGTTCTTTCAGTCCTTTGGTTAAACCGCCATCCCCTGTTGTCTAGTAAGTTATTTCTCTGGCTAATAGTTTGTCGGGGACATAATATGGGAGGACATGTGGAGAAGCAATGCTCCCAAAAACTCTAATGTATGTGAATGTCTCTTCCCCAAACCATCTAGCTACTGGCAAGATATCTACTTCGACCTCTTTAGAAAACCTAGGGGTTGTTCTATCAAAAACTGCTTTATGAATAGGCAACATAACACCTTGGCATATTTTGTAAAAATGGGGATGAAATTGAGATTCCCACAAATTTTATGGTATATATGGGTGGGAAGTGGGTTCTGTACAGTCTACTTCCATCCCATATTCATAAACTAAGAACAAAAACAAATTGCATCCATATAAAAGCACTCATAAAGAAAGGGGGAAAATCCTTGAAGAAACACTTCTTTTCTTTCTATATTCCATAATGAACTTTGCTAGATTGTTTGATAAAATTTGACCCCAGTTCATAATTGTTGCATTAACTACTACATCTATTAATGGGAGCCACTCCATAGAAAATTTGGTGCTATCGGGTCTACCGAATAACCTACACATCGTTGTTGCTATGAAACTATGAGGGGAGAGATGGATGTTATTGAGAACATAACAGTTTTATCTCGTTTGAGTTTGCCTCTGCTTGACCTCCAGTTCTGTGTAACGTCCAACAGGTCCTCATTCTCTTTGGTGAAATGCTCAAGAAACTCTTTGTTATAGAGCTTTTGAGGCTCTAGTAGCTGGTACATTAGTTGTAAATTGTTTGGTGAGAAATACCCCATGACCTCTTGTCTTTTATTCTTGAAAGTTCTGTCTGAGACGTTTATCTCAGCAATTACCCATTTTACCATATCCATGTATGGTAATATCTTTCATGTCGCAGCTATTCAGTGAAAGAATGAACATGATGTTTCAAAATAGGAGGCATCAAATGATTCCTGAGCATTAATTATGGCTTTTGTTACCGGTGGCCTGGGCTTCTCTTCTTCTAACAGGTTACACATGGCTTCCCATGTCGTGGTTCCTTCGTCTTTGTTGCATGTGGTATCGGAGAAAAGCAGTGTCATATCTAATTTCTCAGATGCAATCACCTTTCCTTTCTTTTCCATTCTTTCCAACAATGTTTTCTGCAAAGGTTTCCTGAAATGGAGCAATGGAAGTTATTGGATAGACACAAAGAAAAAATGACAGTGAGAGTTAAATGATACAATTAACCTTGAAAGGTGACGAGAAAGGAGCTTTTATTCAAAATGTAGATGAAAAGATATCAAATCACGTCAAGCCGTTCTTAACATAAATGCCATGAAACTTATTAAATATGCACTAAGATATTTTATCATGGCCTTTATTACTCATTTAAACTATCGCATCACAAACGGAAAGGAAAAACTTTAAGGTGGCGAGTTTAAAGTGTGCAATACCGATTATGTGATTGCGATAAGATTATAGCAATGTCACAAATCACAATATTGCATTTTCGGTTGTGCGTTTTTTGGAGTTGTTTAGAATTCTATGAGATGTGAGGTGAACAGCATACATTTCGTTGTTTAGAGCGCACTCTGCCTAGATGAATAATTATTGTGTAAAGTGTCTTTTTACTAAGTGCTACACTTAACTTATAGTTTATAACATTTATTTTTATCGGGTCTAGGTTCTGTCATACTTCGCAAAATTTTGTAATCCACAAGATTGGAATTTAAGTAAAGCGTCGCGATGCGATAAGTATTGGCTTTCTATACTGCAATATCACAGTTCACATATTCCAACAATCTTTGTGAGTTGCGTTTTTCGTGAAAGCCGATATGCGATTGCGATAGACGCTTCATTTCACAAGAAATGCCTTAAGTATTAGCTTTAAATGGAAAGTTCAATGATATAATTAATTTATTACAGTGATCCCTTCCATCACAATTCACAGATCCCGGTTGTTAATTAACCTTTCACACATTTGGTCCAGTGATATGCAATAAAAGAGATAATTTCTAGTCTTAAAGGATTTGACTTGATATCCTAATTTATTTCTAAAAATTTAAAAAGAAATCGCTTAAGTGCTAAGTTTTTCTTGGAGGATTTTTTATAAAGGGTCCCCATTTATTAATAGAATATTAACTATTAAATCAATAAATTGGGGGGGGGGGTTGTTGAACAAAACAACAGGTCACTACTGGATTCCCAAGATCAGTGTATTTAGAAGGCATCCCTAACATTGTTTCTAACAATTGGCCAACTATTTTTATAATAGGGGGGTCCTTCGTTTTTCTTCCTGGATTTTTAATGCAAAGATCCCTTACAATCTTAGTGTAGATAGGAATATCTCTGATGGCTTGAAGCAAGGGTATCTTTACACAAATATTTCGTAGTTTAGCCTCTAAATCATATCCTAGGAGGACCTCATCCTTTTTAACAAGCAAGCTCTCTAGATAGAGTGGTTGAGTAATATCCTAAGATGATTTAGGTTGTATGGTAGAATTGATGGGTGCTGAGGGAGGGTTTTCCTCTTCATCAAGAGGAAAATCTTCCTCTTGACTACATATGTCCTTGTCTTTAGGAGGTGATTATATTGGTTGTTCTTATTGAATCATCACTGCAGGTCCTATTTTATTTAAGACATTCCCGGATATCAATAGAATTTCACTGATTGGAATTGAAGTGATAGTGTAGGTAGGGAAGGTTTGCAAATCCATATTATGTACATGTTGAGCTAACCTATTATTAGGGTTTGGAATGGACTATGCAAGTAATTGAGTAGTTCGAGGAGGATTAGGGTTTGGTGGCATTTGTTGTTGATTCAGATTCATGGGCAGAGCAGGTTGTCGTGGACTTTAATTCATATTCAGTTGTTGTTGAGTTGTATTCATGGGCAGAGCAGGTTGTTGTGAAATTGAGTTCATAGGAATTTGTTTTCAAGGAAAGGAAGGTAATAGAGGTGGGTTAAACCCTAGCAATAACTAAGAAATATTTGGAGGATATTGTGTGCAGATTGGGTAAGAATATTTTTGGTATGGTTGTGGAGGAATATTCCCATGGGGAGTCCCTCTCCAACCTTGTTTCCAAGCATGTCCTTGTGATGGTTGAGCCCCCCATTGGGAGTAAGGCATTTGAGGAGCGCACTGTGGTTGTGCAAACTACATGGAAGGGTCTTGGAAAATGGAGGGGTTTTGTTGCCTCCATGGTATCCTAGGGGGATAAGATGGATCTTGTGGTTTTGTTCCCCTTTTGTAAATGGCTTGCAACCTAGGTAATGAAGGGAATTCACTAGTTGGGTGTTTATCCGTGAAAATTCCACAGACCTTTATGGCATTAAAAGGGCATTCTTTTTTCAGGATGCTTCTTCCTACAACAAGGGAAAAAGATAGCTAAAACAATGTTTTCCTCTTCTTGTTTCCTCTTACTATTGAGGGTATCTAGCTAGTTACTAATTGTGCTAAGGATGTTAATTTTCATATTTTCCAATAGATTCCCCAACTCTATTCTAGTTACACCACTTGTAGTGGATTTTCCAACTCGACTTGTAAGTTCGCTTGGGATTTTTGAGCTTTAGCTTGACTATGGGAGTACTTCTTGCAGTATTCAATAATTTCAGCAAATGATTTTTGATAAACATCGCCATAAATCATGAGATTAAGTACTTCCATGCAATCATCTCGTACTCTTTTTAGAAAAATGGTTCTAACTGTGGCTAGGTCAAGAGCAACTTGCTTGGTTTTTTTGTAGTTGTAAAGGAACCTTTCTAGGTAGTCTTCTATGCTTTCTTCTTCAATCTACTGCATTTTAAAGATGTCATTATTGGCATCCCTAGGTCTACAGTAATCCTGATATTTCTGGAGAAAGGATGCTTTCATATCATCCCAAGATGTAATAGTGTGTTTCCCTAGACTCATGAACCATCTTAATGTTGATTTTTTGAAGGTGGCTCGAAAAAGATTTAACTTTTGAGAATTATATGTATAATTATAACTTCTGCATAGTATATCAAATTCGAATAAAAATGAATCAGGGTCTTCGGATGACATACTGTTGAAGTGAGGTAATGATGACAAAGGAATGTTATTCATGGTGACATTCCTAATAATGTCAAGAATTGGAAATCCAAACGTTTCTGGCTCATTGCTAGCTTCATCGTTTTCTCAATTGTCTACTCTTCCTTGTCTTTCCATTCTTTCTTCCCACAACTTGGAATTTGTGGAAGTAGGCGACACCTCTCTTCCAAGAGACAATGGTTAAGACATCGGGTTATCCGCAGTGTTCCAAGCTACTATCTCCAATGTAGTTTGAACTTCTTCTGCCACTGTCCTTGTTTATACTCCAAGCTGCTTTACTGATGTTTCCTTTGTTGCTGCCACTAGACTTTTCTCCTCTAGAGTTTTCCTTACATAGCGATTAGCATAATTAGTTGGATTAACAATTTTGGGACCATATACATTTTCTAGGATTTTTTATGAAACAAACCTACCTTTCTTATCTCTAATTATTTTCATGAAATGAAAACATCAAACTTTAACTACTTATTGAAAGAAAGGACAATTAACTTTGGAGAAAACCCACTATAGTGGATGCATGTCTCTTTAATCACATCTTATTGTCTTCTCTCCACCCTTAGGTCATCCTCGATATCACTCAAAATCCATCAAAAAACAAATCATTGCCTATTGCCGTTTACAACTCCCCAACAATGACGCCAAAAATGTTGGGGCAATTATATGAATGATATATGGCCACAATATTAAATTATCAACTAGAGATTCGTAATCAGTAGAGCTGATACACTATATGTGTCGATAACATATAAGTTCATATGTTTGATGAGTATAGCCTAGATAGGAAGTATTCAAAACCAAGACAAATTTCTATCTCACACCATTAGGAGGCAAAACTTAGAAAAAAAAAAATCTTAATAAGCATGTAATCTAAAAGGTTCTTGCTCAGGTAACAAATTTGTCCATTTATAGGCTCATGAAATGAAAAGATGGATTCAAGTCTGTTTCCCTGTAGCAGCTGATTTCAATTAACTTACTGCAATCAAGCATCAAACAAACAATCATTCCTAATCTAACTAGTTCTAAAGGAAGCCATACATTCTTGTACAAGAAATGTTAAGTATGACAAGAGTCTTCACATAACAACACATGTAGTTGAATGGTGAGATATTTGTTATTAACTCTTCATGTTCTTTCAAATTAGAATTCAACACCTAAACCTACAACCTGAGAATTAAGTTTTCATTCATAAAATCAATGAGTAATCACTTAGAAACTAACATCTCCATATTTATGTTTCACACTCTCAAATATGTTTCTTGCATAAATCAAAACTAGAATTATATCAAACAATCTGAAATTGAATTATAATACTAAATCACTTTCACAGAGAAACCAAACTAAATTCACAATAAGTGTAATAAAAACATGCCTTGATGGCTTCGATGGGCCCTTGCTGAGCTACCAAGGAAAGATGAAAGAATTTATAGAACTAAAGAATCCACCAACACATCGAATTCATCAATTTCTGGTCATATTATTGATTTCAAAAGAAAATATTACAAAATCAAGTCTCCAACATAACAATAAAGTTAAAACTCCATCTCCCACTCTAACTGCAACTGTCTGTCTTATTGTCTTACTCACTGTCTCTTTGCCTCTAACTAACACCTATCATCTACGATAAAAATATACAATTTGCTTTATTTTACATGTTCGACTTCATCCTCATGACACACAGTGCATGAGTGATGAAGCATATCTATCGATTTTTCATAATACATAATTGCTCTGACAATTAGTTCCCTCGGTCTTATCAAAGGCAACTCACTCAAACCGTTGAAGCTAAAGAATCATGCCTGGTACCGGATGAACGTAGGTGGTGCAGGATGGTTGGAGGTACTGGATGAACACAGTCAGATGGGTGTTATCGGTGCCAGATGAATAGGTACCAGACGAGCAGAGGTACCAGATGAACGTGGGTGCATAGGTACCGCATGAGTGCAGGTGCACAGGTACTGGATAAGCAGGAACATAGGTACTATATGAGATATGTTGGTACCAGATGAGTAAGATTGGTACTAGACGAGTAGGAACAAGGTCTAAAAATCTATGTTAGCTAATCCAAACAATTAGAGAGTACAAAGAATCAAATATTTCATTCCTACTAACAAGAAATCATAAAAACCTATTTAAAATATAAATTACCTCATATATACACAAGGAGGCTAAAATTCATGTTTTTTGAAGAAGGTAGGAAAATGGTGAGTAGATTTCGAGGTAAAGTTGGTCAAAAATAGAGGACAATATGGGGTATGAAAGGCATAAAAAAGGAGACTCAACAATATGTTATGGACACTAAGGCTATAAATGCTTTCTTCATCAAAGGGCCTCACAAGGCCTTATCAAGGCCATCTAATTTAGAAGGTGTTTGCATTAAATTACTTCTTCATTAAAGGTAAACCCCTCAGTTCACTAAAAATATATCCAAAACAAAAAGGGGAGAAGAGGAAAGATGACCATACCTTCATGTCCATAACTAATCACTTCATAAGCTCATCATATCTTTAAAGGAGGTAATTATAGTTAGGTAAAGTAGTAATCTTGGTTCAGTTTATATGTAATGTTTTGCTTGGAAAAAGGACTACAAAAATGAATATCAATCCATTGTTATTAGTAGTTCAAGAAATTAAAGGCCAAAAAAAGAAAGGGAAAAAATATATCATGACTTTTTTAAAGGAAGAGCTAAAAAATTATTAGAAAAGTAGACGTACACATATATAAAATTAATTTTATTATATAATATGGTGAGCACTTTTTTAGTTAAGAGATATTAAAAAAACTTGGAAGAAATATATATATATATTTTTTTTCAAAACGAAGTTAAATAAAAATCAAAGAGAATAACAACAAAGATACAAAATTAAATTTGATTATATAATAATTTTGGAGATGTTTTTATTTTTAATCATAATAGAGAAATTTTATAAAAAAGTTCATGTTGGGATACGACCATATAAATAAAATACAAAAATGCAAGCTCATGCTTCTAATGTCTTAAGAGGTATGTTTCCCAATAGTTAACAAAATCCAACATCTTCCTACTACTAAACTTATAAAAAAAACTTGATTGGTTACATAAAATCTCTAAAGATAGCCATAATTGTTATACACTTGTACTTCATTCTAACTAGACTTTAGAAATAAAAATATCCTCTTTACCCAACCCTCCATAGGAGGTACCATAACAACGCAATTTGGAAGACCAATGAATGCAGGCTTGGCTGAGACCTTAGAGGAGGAGGCATTAATTTGCAAGTGGGTCAAAGAGGCTTAAATATCAACCATTTGTTGGTGGAGAGCAACTGGCTCATTTTTAGTGCATCACATTTAGACTCTTTTCTCCATGAGAAACTTCATTTCCACGATTAGAGTTGAAACTGATTAATTATGCTAGAATTGCAATTGGAAGAAATCTTGTTGCATATGGCATAATTCATCCACCGAGTCAAGTTGCAAATATTTCCCTATCTCTCATAGAGCAATAATTCCACAATTCAGATGATGAGAGATGGCTAGAGCACATAGCCCCCCCAACAAAGAGATGCTACCTGAGCCTAGCCAAAAATAAGGTAGCTAAAGACTCCTTACTTCACATGATGATATATTCCCAACAACATTTACATATAGGGGGAGGCTAAGAAATATAACGACCACCAGAGAATACCAAAATCCCATGGAATGAGAGAGAGGAATCTCCCTCTTGACGAAAGAAATAAAGAGTAGAGAGTACTTGAAAAATAACCAACTCACCAGAAGATTTCACCCTAAAATGATCAAACCCAAGTAGGGTAGCAAGGAATTCAAATAAAATACATAAATTGAACCTAAAATCATTGCCAATAGTATAGAAGATTTGAAAATGAGACTAAACTCCACATAATATTACCTATCTTTAAATTGATATGAAAAACACTTGAATTGTGGTTACCTTCCATTGACTTAACAACAATGATTAAATAAGGATAGAGCTTTATCATACTAGGTAGTTTCCATAGGGTTCACACAGGATTAAGCCATCAGTAAACCTAGTGTGTTGCAGCTAATTTGCATTTACACCACAAGTCATCATCCCTGGATGTCAATTTGAGCTTCAAAATTTCACCTTCCCATAGGTCCATAAAGAGATATTTGTTCCAATTTTCTACCAAATCCATCGGAATTAAGGCTAGGATTGAAGACCTCCATGTGAGCCATTGCGCATTAATACCAACCCATTTGAACCTCCTATACAAAAAGGTCTTATACACCAATTTGATATCTCGCCTTGTCCCACAAACAAAAATGTTCTATACACCAAGTTGATGTCTCACTTGGTCGAACCTTAAAATTAGATAGTAATAATAATAATAATAATATAGTATCGTTAGCATATTTAAAAAAATTGTCATTTGCAATGTCAAGCTAAAGATATCATATGGACATATTGCTTCTTCATTTGCTTGATGTATTCTACCCTTTTTTTGTGAAGCTTCACAATAAATGCTTGCAGCGTCTCAACAAACCCTTGGCTAAATAAATTATCCCAAGAGTTAACTGCTATATATTTACATAACTTTTGGGTTGTTTTTGAAAGCCTTACATTCTAAAAAAATGTTTTTCTATTTCCACTTTTAAAAAAACCATTGTGTAGTTTTATATTCAAACTATACAGATCCATCACAAGTTCATTCCTATCCAATGTGCAAAAGATTGCTCTTCATCACCAATTCATTCTTATCCAATGTGCAAAATATCACGTGAATGGGCAATCCATTGGAAAACATGCCGGCCATATCAAGAGCAGGAATGTTACGACCTTTGAACATTCAGAAGGATATGATCATTATACTTTACTTTCACTGTGGGATTGCCAGTGCTGCAAATACTGCCAATTAAATTCAGCCAGTTAAGCCTTCCGTCATTTTTTGTTTTTTTCTAGCTAAGTTATGCAGATTTGTGCTGAAACCGCACACACAATTTTCTATGGACAAATCATTATGTAGTTTTGTATTCAAACTATACACTGTTCTCCATCACCAATTCATTCTTATCCAATGTGCAGAATATCACATGAAAGGGTAATGGATTGGAAAATATGCAGGCCATACCAAGGGCAGGAATGTTACGACCTTTGAACAATCATGAGAATAAGATCATTATACTTTGATTCCACAGTGGGATTGCCAGTGCTGCAAATGCGTATAATAAAGAAGTTGGTTTTGGGGCATGTGAGAAAAACAGTAAGCAAAACCGATTTAGAGGCGCTGCACCTTCTCTATTTCTCGGAAGAGCCTCTGGATCCCTCTACACGTGCTTCTCTTGCAAACATGCATTGACCACAAATCCCTTCTCAGGAATAAACTGATCCGCACCCATTTTACCTATGCCAAGTAAGGCAGTGTGGTGGATGCTTGCAGAATTTTCAGAACGAAATGTGTACTCATGGACTATTATGATTGCAGCTTATGCCAAGCGTGGTCAGTCTAATGAGGCGTTGAGATTGTTCAGCCAAATGCAATGGGCAGTCTAATGAGGCGTTGAGATTGTTCAGCCAAATGCAACGGGCAGGGATTCAGCCTGATCGGTTCACTTTCACTAGTATTCTCCCGGCTTGTACCAGCTTGGCTCTTCTGCAGGATGTTCATGAAGAATTATGTGGCCTTGGATTCGAGACTGATGTTTTAGTGGGGAGTGCCCTTGTAGATATGTATGCCAAGTTCCGGAGAGTACATGATACTCACACTGTGTTTGATAAAATGCCTCAACGGCATCTCGTTTGTTGGAATACAATGTTTGCAGAATATGTGCAGAATGGGTGTGTCAATGATGCTCTGGGGTTCTTTCATGAAACGCCCAATCGCAATGTGGTTTCCTGGATTGTGCTGATTGCAGGATTTGCACAGAATGGACGGGATGACGAAACCTGAGGATCTTTCAAGAAATGCAAGTTATGGGTACAAAGCCGAATGTGATGACTTTTGCCAGTGTCCTCTCGGCTTATGCCAACGTTAAAGCTCTGGAAGAGGGCAAGGGGATCCATGAAGAAATAATTAGAAGCAAGCTTCAGGGTGATGTTTTAATGGGCGACACCCTAATAGACATGTACTCAAAATGTGGCGCAATAGAGAATGCTCGTCATATGTTTGAAAAAATGCAAAAACGAGATGTGGTATCATGGAATGCGATGATTGAAGGATATGCACGGAGTGGACGCGTCGACGATGCCTGGATGCTCTTTAAGAGCACGCCTGTAAGAGACGTGGTATCTTGGACGGCGATGGTTGCTGGATATGCACAGATTGGTAATCTTGACGAAGCCCGGGCACTCTTTGTGAGAATGCCTGAAAAAAATGTGGTCTCGTGGACCACGATGATTTCTGGATATGCACGGATTGGGCGCAGTCAGGAAGGCCTGAATATTTATCGACAAATGCAACAGAAATGTGAGGCCAAACATGAAGACTTATTATAGTGTCCTCTCAGCAAGTGCCAACTTGGCAGCTCTGGAACAGGGCATTCAGATACACAAAGAAATAATTGGATGTGGATTTCTTCCTGATGTTTTTGTGGAAAGTGCCCTTGTAGACATGTATGCAAAATGTGGTGACAGCTGTAGGTTCATGGAATGTGATGATTGCAAGATATGCCATGCATGGCTGTGGCAAAGAAGTCCTCGAACTGTTTGAACAAATGCAACATAGTGGCACAAAACCAGACCCTGTAACCTTGCTTTACGTTTTGTCTGCATGCTGCCATGCAGGCTTAGTGGATGAGGGGCGGCATTACTTTCATTGCATGAGTACGTTGTATCACATCACACCTGAAATGGAACACTATGGTTACATGGTTGACCTTGGCCGTGCTGGGCTCCTGAATGAAGCAAATGACTTTATCAACAAAATGCCAATAAAACCAGATGAACTGTGCGGAGATGTTTTCTTGGCGCCTGTAGAACCCATATTAATGTAGAGCTAGGAGAGTATGTGGCAGAGCGTCTTATTGAGCTGGACACTGATAATGCTTCACCATATGTGCTTCTATCAAATATCTATGCTGCAGCTGGGAAGTGGGATGGCTTAAAGAAGATGCGTAAATTGATGAACGGCAGGAAGGCAGAGAAGCAGATTGGATGCAGTTGGAATAATGTTGATGAAAATGTATATACTTTCCATGTAGAAGCTGGTTGAATCCCATAATTGCATTAAATTTGTTGAGACTTAGAAAGAGGTTCTTTGTCACCGTAGCGAGATGATGCTTATTGCATTAACCATAAACTTTGCAATGTTATGCAATTTAAGAAATATGGCTGAGATGAACTAACCTTATTCAGTTTCCCAAAGAGGAGACAATATTATGACAAGTATGCTTCTCCACAAGACTTTGCAAGTTAAGAATCGAGAAATTGAAGATGTATAGTCGCAGTCAAATCAAATAATTTATGCCAGCCCTTCAAGTTTTGACAAAATGGATCACTCAAGATATCTGAAATCGGAAAAAGGGTGTGAATGCTGTGGAGGGATTCCGTGTATGAGGAACAAAATCAAGAAAAGAGCTAATGGAGAGGTCCTTTATCTACGAGAAAGTTTTCCGATCAGAGCTGTGAGGGTATCGTCCAAGCCCACATATGTCAGACTCAGAGAACCAATCACTTATGGCTGCCCTGTGGTACATCTAATATCCAATTGTTAAAGTTGATTTTGGATTCGAACTCTGCAATATTCCTTATGAATCATGAACGATGATGTTCTTACATGTCATTTTTGAAGCTCAAAATATTCGTCCTTACCTTTTTGTGAACTGTGTTGCATTACCAGTCTTCTAGATTGCATTTACTTTTCTATACTTCTCACGAGCATTAATACAAACAACTATAATTTAAAGTTGCCATCTTAATCTTTGTGTGGCAGCTTTCCATTGTCATATTTTTGACTTCTTCAGGAAATGTGAAGTATACATAAACAGGTAAACAGTGCTCTTGTCCTATAGAAGTTTTTTCACGCACTGAACAAAATTCTATCAATAGTCACCTTTCTCCCCCATTCTTGTCTTGCAAGCAGAGTCTTTGGAACCTTGCTTAATGCATTGGAATAGGGAAAGCGGGGAGTGCGAGCGAAAACGGGTGTAAAAAGCGGGGAGCAGGAGCGAAAACGAATGCGGGACCGACATTTTCAGAAGCTCCAGATTTGGGAGTGAATCCCATAGTGTTTTTTATATAATATATATTTTTTATATGTTTATATTTTGATACATATATTGTCAACAAAAACATGTAGAATGATGAATTAGATATAAAAAAACATTAGATTGAACCATATAACAACAATCATCTAGAAGTTATATAATCTTCATCAACCATGTCCACAAGTTAGTAACATAGTAACATACAACATATTGAGTCTCATGATTCATCAATTTTCAAAGTTTCAAGCTTTCAAAATTCAATATATAACATTTATCATCATTGATCACCAAAGTTGTACTTGTAAACTAAGTGTAACCATTACAACAAATAATATCTAACATGAAATGAAATGTTATAAAATGAAATGAAACAACTTTCAACTTTCATGAAGCATCATATTCGTAATTCATTACTAATGAGTTATAATTGCCAACTTCAAACTTAAATTGTCATAAATTGTTTAAAAAATATCATAATAAATATGAGAGAGTCAATAGTTATAAAAACTACTAGAAACTAGAAAAGACAAGTAAATCTATTATCTATTGCTTATGCTTGGGCCTCTTGCCACCACGAGAAACGTCTAATTTTTTAGTCTTGTTGGAAAATCAGGATCGTTGTCATTAATATCACCCTCTAAGCATTAATATGCAGAGGTATCTTTGTCATTACCTCTGTATCCATATAGAGATCTTTGTCATTAATATCACCCTCTAAGCATTGACATAAGATAGAAAAAACATAGCATGTCAAGTCAAGATTGTATCTAAGTGATGCGTACATTTTTAGGAGGGTCATGATAGAGGAGTTCGACAACCAATGTCACTAACATCAAGGTACATAGAGAGATTGGTGTTCTTGATTAAATACGAGTTCCATACCCTAATACATGACAAAATTCAATGGAAACATTGCAATCCTGAAAAACTGATAAGTCTGCTGGATTTTGAATGAAATCTAAAATTCGACTTTCTCCATATGAAATCCAATGAGGTTAAAACCACTCTCAAACATCCTGAGTCATTTCATGGTAATGTTAAGAATTTAACATTACCATGAATCACATATCAATACTAGGGCCATAGACTTGATCATTAAGCTGCCCCACTCAAAACTTATTTGTTTCTTTGAAAAAAAATTGCATTTGGAACACCACTGCAAATTTTTTTTTGGCAAAAAAGGCTAAACGCTAATGCTCCCGAAAAAGCAGGGAGCATATTTTTTTAGGGAACGTGATCCCGACCCACTCCCGCCCGAGTGCGGATTGGGAGCGGGATCGAGGGGGGAGGTGCTCCCCGCAACACTGCATTGGACCTTTGATGCTGAATTTATTGTGACTTTTAAAAATATCCACTAGTTGCTTGTATTGACTTTAATTTTACTAGTTTTGCTTATAAGTTTTTTTTTTACATTAATTTACTAATTGATTATCAGTTTTTTTAATTTCTTTATAAAGAAGAGTTTCCTAAATTAGAATTGCCATGCATTACAATCTATTAAAAAGGGATCCCTTAATTAATAGGAAAATATTGTATAACATATGTGCCCAAACAATATTGAGTTTTTTGTATTGAAAATAGCATTCTTCAGCCTAATCCAAGGGACATGAGTAAATTGACATCACCAAATGTTGGTTAGAATAATGCCCCTCATTCAAAGGGATTCAAAATTAGGTATTTGCTAGCACGAAATTATCCAATTACCCAATAATAGTGGTGACAACTAATTAAGCTAACCCTTTAGGTCGAATATGAAAATATACATACATCCATACATATTAAAATGGGAACTTGTCTTTTTTGACAAAGGGTAAACTTGGAAATTACTTGTCCCATGCCATTGTAAACATGCCCAATAGAATTTGAACATAGGTCATTGTATGATAACTGCTTGGGGAAACCCAAGGGATGCATCCCCAATTTGTTGACGGCATCCCTAATAAACTTGGTGGCATATATTAGAGTTCCTCACTTATTGGGATTCAAATTAGACACCTATTAGCATGGGACTAGCTAAATGCTTATCAACATTGATGAGAACAAATTATGCTAATCCTTTGGGCTTTAAAATGTTTTGAACACTTTTTCCCACCCCCAAGCTTTTAAGCGAGAGTGAGATTATTGGTACCTCGCTAACCCCATATAAATTTAGGGGTATACCTGTCATGTGTTTGTAGATGGGCTTAGAGACCCCACTTTCTCGTTAGAACAAACCTCAAGAAGATATGAACTTGAATGGGTAGGGGAAATGTCCTTTTGCTTTCTCATCCCACCACATTCTCATGTACTAAAATATTTGGAACATGTTGTCCCACGCTCAAACACTTAAGTGGGAGGGAGACTATTGATACCTGGCCAACCCTATATAAATTGAGGGGTATTTCCTTTATGAGCACCTCACATGTGTTCCTGAAGGGGCTTAAAGATGCCCCACTTTCCTATTGAAACAAACCTAGGTGGGATTTGAACCTTGGATGAGCAGGGGAAATGACCACTTACTTTCTTGAAGCACCACATGGTCTGTTAGATTTTAAGTACTGTAGAAAGTGTTTAGTAGAGAGCCATTAATGGCAATAACAAGCAAGGAAGACCTGGGCACATGCAGAGAAGGTATAATGGCAGGTTACAACAGTCTATATAGAAACTTTAAAGACAACATAAGTATAGTTACAGGTACAAGTGTAGAGAAGTCACATTCAGTGTCTCCTTACAACAATAATGAATATATTTAATGAGGGCGTAGTAGATAGAGTTATAGACTACTAGTCTGCAGAGACGCAATGCATGCTAAAATCATGCATGCACCACCTCTAATCATGTCTAGTTTACAACGATTGCAATTGTAGCAAGTTCCAATTTCTAGTGCTAGTTTATTTCGATTATGTTGATAAATTCAATTTGATGGACTAAGATTGAATCTTGTTCAATCAAGTTGCAGTATTGGCCATTCCCAGCATGCAAAGGCCAATTGTTTGAGGGAGTCTCTAACTTTGTGTTAGGAAGTATAGATTGTAGAACATCTTGGAAGCAACAAGCTTTTATTACTTTGGCTCTTATCCTATATCACATGAAATGACAATGGATTGGTGCTATATTTTGGTTAATTTGGAAAATTTAAATTCCATGCTAAAAAAGACTTGTTAGATCTACACCAAGTTAATTATATGCAAATTTAAATACCAGAGTGCTTGATTTTCCTGACACTATTATGCGTAGGAGATTATTTATGCAAAAATTGACATAAAAATGATTATAAGTTATAGATTTATGGGATCTAGAAAAGAGTTTTGAAAAAAATCAACAAATTCAACTACAAATCAACTTGAACTCATCGTTCTCTTTGAACAATGGCAGAAGAATACCATCCATTGGCATAGACCCAATCATGAATCTTTGTTATTTCAATAGCTTGCAAATTGACATAGGAATTCAAGCAAGGGCTACATAGTAGCTAGTACTTGTCGCTTAGCTTAAATATAGTTTAATTAAACAAAAAAATAACAAACACAAAAATTTCATCACAAAAATAAAACAACTAATAAAATATTATATTATTGAATGCCATCACCAAAAATTAAAAAATGTGATTAACTAATATTGCTTATACTAACATACATATATCATTTTTCCTGTGGAAAAATCATAATTTTCATTGATTAATTAGAAAATTACATGTTGTAGATGCAAAAGCATATGTAGAATAGTGGGTTGAGCCACTTACAATTCAAAACTCCAAATGGAGTACTCGTGAAAAGCTCGAAGTACAAGCTTCAGAGCAATACAATAACGAGTATAAAAACCCCAACAATCCTACAAAAATAGGTGCCCAAAAACCCCAAAGGGCCAAATACAATATCTGAAAAAACCATGATAGGCACATATGCTTGCAAAGGCCAAAAACAAAAAACCTGCATAAATTGGTCACAATGTGCTCAAAAAAATCGAAAAGCCCCGGAGCAAGCCTGTAGAAGGTAACAGAGTAAAGAACCCCATACCCACTACAAACACAAATAGCCATTACTCGGTGCCAAATCACCACAGGTGAATGCGAAAACTCCTGGAAAAGAATCAGCAACAGGCGCGTGCAAACCCCAGAAGCCTGAACAAGAAAGAAAGGCACAAAATAGAGGAAAAGCAACCAGGGTAGCCACCCTTTCCCCCCACCCTCAAATTGTCTTCCCGAAACAGGTGAACCAGAAAACCTTGCGAAAAAACCTGCCACCGAGCATCCACAATAGCCATCGGAAGCCCTAGGAGATCCAACTAAGTCGCAGCGACACGAAACAAGAATAGTGTCAGCTAGGGTAACCTTTTCCCTCAATGCTCCAATTCCCGGCAAACAATAAACCAGCATGCCGCCAACAAGCATCGTCTGCATCAGCGAAAGCCACTGGATCCCGTCCAAGAAGCAGAGGTACGAACTAGGGGTAGAGGCGGCTAGGGTTCAACCTACTGGCCCCTGCTCCCTCGACTCCGCACCAATGACACATACATATATCTATATGTGTGTGTGTTTTATTTTTATTAATATATATAATTGTTTATAATTAAATTATTAAAATATATTTTTAATATAATAATAAGTTACCTTAAATTGAAAATATTGTAAAACAATATAATTTGTGATAATAAAAGATAATAAAAAAAAGAAAAAGAATAAATCAAAAAGTTAAATAAAATAGAAATAATACTAAAAACAAAAAATTAGTAACTAATAGAAATGGAAGTTACTAAAGAACCCATAATAAGACGTCAACCAATCACCTCACAAATAAATAAATTTAAATAATAATAAAAAATGAATTCCTAATGTAAACTATGGATAAGCATCATAATTTTTTGGTGAAAGACAAACTAATACCAAACTTTATGTGTTATACCATGCCTGTGGCAGGTATAATAAACTTACATGTACATGATTCATGCATACAAAAAAGCAGATTTTTCATGTATTTCCTCTGGAGCTCCACAGTTTGGATCACAAGAATCATATGTTGTCTCCTAAACCCCTTCCGTTTCTTTTGTTTCTCCTGTTTCTCTATCTGTTAAGTCTGATGCACATTATGAGTCTCGCAGAGTGACAGATTTTAGCATCTCTGATGTGCAGAAACAGGTGCAGTTTGAGAATGGAGGTGTAGATGTTTCACTGAAAGATGGTATACTCTCTATGAATGTAGCAGAATCTGACACCCATGGAAAAAATGGAGAATCCAAAAGGATCGGGTGTCATATTCATCCTGAACATGGTCAGGTGGGCAGTCTAAAAAAATCACAAATAATTAGGTTTAGATGATTTTCATGATTTTATGGATTCACGCAATTTAACATTAAATGAAAACGAAGTTACAAAGAAAAGTTGCAGGTCAACCGTACTTTATGATAAGGTATATATTCTTCCTACAATCAAACTGGAGAAGAGGATGCAAGTGAAATGAAATCTTCTCGAGGAACTTCCAATTTCTGTGGCAGCACTCAATACACCCCCTTGCAAGAAGCCTATATTGGTCAGGTATGTCACTGGCTCCCAGGGTTTAAGTTCTTTAGCTTTAAAAGTTCAATAGGGTCCTTTTCTATTTTTCAACCCGGTTTTGGTTTTGGATTCATTTGTTTTGTGCCGTTGGTAATGTTTTTAATCAAAATTTTATTGGTTTTGGATTCATTTGTTTTGTCGCGTTGGTAATGTTTTTAATGTCGGTAATGTTTTTAATCAAAATTTTATTTCGGAGAATTCAAAATTTTAATGATGTCCATATTTTCAGATGTCAACGTATTTTCAGATGTCAACGTCCCCATTGACAATTGAGGATTTCAATATTTTTACTTCACCAAGAAAGCTATTCAGGACTTTGCAGCAATCTTCCCCTGAATCTTTAAGTGCGGAAGGGCATGCTAGCAAACAATTGAAACGACAAGTTTAATGCTTCAAGTGAGGGAGACTGGAGTGTCGCAGAAGGCCTGACTTCCAATCATACTAATTATAAACCAAGGAAGAGAAAGCAAGGGAGGGCAGGTGTCCCTCTGGAAGGTGGGGCATTGCTTGACAAGTTTGCTGACATGGTTAATGAAACTTCTAATGGAAATGGTCAGGTGGCAAACTTACTGGAGGGCAGTTCTGTCTGGCCAACTGTCCAAAGAACTGAATCTATGTCCACTAACTTTTTCTAGTTATCCTTGCATGGATCATAGCCGAGAACCACAATTACCAAATCTCATGCTAGCACATGCCCATGAAAGAAATGTTGGGCAACCCTGTGTTAGAGATGCCAGCCTGAAATCAAAGAGGCTTCGGTTTATTTTGAGATCCATACTTGCTGTGCTGTTTTTTTCTGCACTGCTGATGATTGTAAAGCACTTGAAAATGCAAGGGGAAAACCATCTCCTGGTTCGTACTTGGTAAACTGCATCAAGATTTTCTGAAAGCCTGTGTCTTATATATGCCCACAATGCAGGGCCTGTATTAGCAGATTTGAAGACTGTTTTAAGTCTTTGGATTCTGCAATTTGGTGGGACACATTGTACCTTATTAATGTTTCTTTAAGTCTTTGGATTCTGCAATTTGGTGGGACACATTGTACCTTATTAATGTTTCTTTAAGTCTTTGGATTCTGCAATTTGGTGGGACACAGTGTACCTTATTAATGTTTCTTCTCATTTCTAATGTGAGGCCAATAGAAAAGGTTTCTTCTCTTTTCTGATATGGGAGGCACGCTCGTTATTTCATTGATATCACTGATCCATGATTTTTATTATTTCCAAAATATATACTTGGAATTTCTATTTAATAGTCGATAAGGTATAAAGCACATCACGTAAAAGGGCATCAAAGGGCACATGACCAGGAACTAGCAAAACCTTCGGAATTGTTGGGGTGCTCCAAAGTCCAAAATATACTATTGACAGTTGTAACCCCCATTAATCTAGGAATAACACAACAAAGGTTGAGCTAGGAAGCTCATTGCAAAGTTTCACATGTGTCATCTTTTTTTAATGTCGGAAATTGGTCAGTTTTTCATCCCCAAATCTGTTCGATGTTATATTGCTTTACATTATGTAATGGTTTGAAAGAGCTACGGTACCTGTGCATTGTAATGGTAGGATGTAGAATAGTTAATTTAGTCTGTCTCTCCCGAGTTCTGTAATAATTTAGATGTATTGGAATTAATGATTAGCTTGTCTGTGCTCCAAAGTCCAAAATATTATTAAAACAGTCGTAACCTTATTAATCTGAGAATAATAGGAACAATATTAAATATAATCTGAGAATAATAGGAACAATATTAAATATAAGTGTTGTTTAATTATTCTATGTTTTGGAGTTTTTGACTGTAATCCAGCCAAACAATTTTTGAACAGATCATGCTCTTTTGTTGTTTAAAAACTATATTTGAATATATATATAGATTCAACATGTTTAAAAACTATATTTGAATATATATAAATTCAACATTTTGAAAAGCCCCTGAGGCACTCAGATTCTACAAAACTAAACCAGAAAAGCATATTACCTTCACTTTTCAACGAACAATATACATATGTTTTATGACACTGTCCAATCATATCTCTGTACAGTGACACTATCCTGACACTATCCTGACAATCAATCCTTAGATTTACTAAGAGCTTTGTTTTGCTCATAGACTGACACCTGCCAAATGAAATTGCAACAGCAAGAGTGTGGACATCACTCCAGTCATCATGTGATTTTCCTATAGATCTGGAAGAAGAGTTGGAATGTATCCTATTGTCTTTTTTCCGCTTCTACTACAACCCTTGCTTATACTTTACACAATGTAATTTTTAGAGGTGCCAGCAATTGCATTTTGGATGATCAATCACTTCCATGTGATGGTTTAATCCTGGCTGGCCATTCTGTGTTTGGATTTTGCCAATGAAGAGACTTCAAATGATCTGGAAGTGCCCTGGGATTCAAGAACGGGAGCAATGGTTGTGGAAAAAAGACCTGGCACTTTTTTTGAGCTTTCTTTAGTTACCCACAGAGCAGACGCATTATTATTCCATAGTGATTCACCAAGAGTAAACTCTCCAATGCGCTTATCCACTTTTTCAAAGAAGCTTTACAGATGAGCTTAACCTGTCATACCACGTGTTTGATGCTGAAAATGTTTCCCTTTCTCACTTAAACTTGAGATCATTTTGCTATCACTTTCGTTGATAGCTCGTCTGCCTGTAGATTTGCTCATTATATCATTCCTGAATGCCTAGAAGCCTTGCTGATATGATGACTTTCCTTGTAAACTGGATTCTGGATAGGTTGATTGAATATCTTCCGATGATTTTACACGCTCCAAGATGGGGATTGGTAGGTGCACTTGCTACCTTCTCAAACATTTCAAACTCAGTTGTTAATTCTCCACCTGCACCTTTATTATTTGTTTTATTGTAAAATGAATATGAATTTCCTCGCTTTGCACATACCTCTTTATCAGATTTTGTGCCAGGAATAACGTTGTTAGTTGCTGTCTCTGAAGCCCTTTGTCGTTTTCTGAAATTTAGTGTTGTGCCATGGCAATCAACTTTGTTTGACTGAAGAGGCGGATCTCTGTTCATGCATGCCACAGCTCCTGGGGGCAATGGTGGCTTTCTCTCACTTATAGGTATAGTTCTAAATGCAGAAACACTATCTGCAGGAGTTATTACAGATGTAGTTTCACTTTTGCTCTTCTGTGTTTCTTTTCAGAAAAGGTTGCCTTTCTCATTCTTATAGCTACAGCTCTAAATGCATAAATACTAGAGGCTGGAGTTATGGCAGGTGTAGTTTCATTCTTGCTCTTCTGTTTTCAATTTCAAAAAAGATCACCTATTCAGAATTCTTATATTTTGAACAAAATTGCTGCCTTATCCTAGGAAGAAAACAGATGAGACATGAGCAGATGGCTTCCCTGATTGTTGAGCAATTAAACCTAAACTTTGCAGTTTGTCTGAAATTTATTTCAAATGAAAATTTAATGATCCCACCAGAGGGAGCGTTTGAAGTCTCATCTCCCAATTTGGCATCTGCAATATCTGAAGCTCTATTCTCTTCCAAGTCGCTAGATAACTCCTATGACTGTCTCCTTTTGCATAGACCCTGGCAACCAACATGTTTCCATTTTCGCACAAGTTTCCTTCCCCTTCTCGGCAGGCACTTCCGCCACTGCTGTGGCTTTTGTTGAATTGTCGAAGAGACATAAAATGACTTTAAAGAGCTACAGAAAAATGAAAACTTATAAAATTAAATTGAATTATATAATACTTTTGGAGTAGTTGTTTGTTTGTTTTAGAGTAGTTGTTTGTTTGTTTTTGTTTTTTTATTTTTCTTCGCTGTCTGTGGAGAATTGGTTCGGTATTCAATATATGTCTTACTCTTTCATTTCTGATGCGTTTTTTTGGTGGAGCCAGCAAAAAGATATCTGGAGGCCTTTGTTTATTATCTGCTGCCTTTAGAGCATTTGGAAGGGGAGAAACAACTCCATTTTCAATAACAAAAATTGCACATCTTTGGATATTTTCTCCAAGGTTGTGTTATGAAACCAACTCAAGAAAAGATGGATCAACGCCTTAGAATTCAGCCTCTTCAAGGGGGCAACCTCCTTTACATTACATAAATGAACAATTTTTGGATGATTCAAATGAAAAGACCTCCTCTCTATATATAGGAGTCTAAGGGGTCATAACATAATCAGAGCCTACATAACAATAATAATTGAAGGGCACAATAATAACAATAGTGGGCTTCTATGGGGCACAATAGTAACAATATGGGCACTACATGGGTACATCAATATAATAAGTGGGTTGTACTAATAACAATAAGGGGTTACACTAGTAGTATAGGGGCCTAACATGCCCCTCTCCTTCAAAAAGTGTTGTCCTCAACGCTTGAGTAGTTCTTGATGTTTCTGACTAAAATTATTGTCCTCGCATGTGGAATCTTTAGTAGGTAAATTCTTCCACTTGATGAGATACTCTGAAATTGATCGATTTCGTAGCTGTCGAGCTCTTGTTTCTATGACTGCTCCAGGTTCCAATATGGTTTTTCCTTCCTTTTCAATTTTTGGCAATATTGTTTGAATTGGGATCTTTTGCAACTTTTGAATAAGTGGCCATACTTCGTTGTCCTTCTTCCATTCATCCCTTGCTTCGTTTATCCAATCTGGTTGGATAATAGAAATAGCACAAAACAATGCTTCTACATCCTCATCCTTGAAGAGTCTTCCCATTTGGTAAAGTCGCCATTTTTTAAGTGCATGTAGTATTGCCAACATTTCCTTCTCATAAATAGCTTGCTTGAAATGTAGCAGTAAAAATACCCAATCACATACATCAAAACATTTTTCACTATGATGTTGATCTACTTGTTGTTTCATTTGATTTTGCACCGAAGTGGCGTTATCCTTTAAAAGTTGGAGAACTTGTTGTTGATGCTCGATGTGATCTTTCA
>APFE030133424.1:47615-65235 GCA_000404065.3 Pinus taeda
GCTTTGTCATACCATTAGAGCTGATTATCTTTCTTGGTTTCCCTGCAATACCCCTTAATTCAACTTCCTTTCCTTCCGCAGAAAATTTGATGAAAAGTTCTTGAAAATTAAAAGCTATTGTACCCAGGGATTATAGCCATTGGACTCCTAGTACAACATCAGCGCCTCCCATTGGAATGGAACGCATTGGGCTAGTCAATACATATTCTCCCATGGATAGCTTGATATTATGGCACTTTCCAGAGCAATTTATTGTTCCTCCATTTGCAATCATCACTTGACCCTCTGGTGCTGGATATAGGAAGCAATTCAATTCTTTTGCTACCTTACAATGAATAAAATTGTGAGTACTTCCTGAATCAATCAACACTATTACCTTTTTCTCCTTGATTTGTCCTTCTATCTTGATGGTTTGAGGAGTGGTAATTCCCGCCAATGCATTACAAGATATGGTCGGATTCATTTGTTCTTCATCTAGGCTTTGTTCCTGGAGTATATCCTCTTGTTTTGACCTTTCTTGCTCCTTTTCTTCTTCCTCTTCACAATCTATGTAGAATAATTTCTTCTCAGCACACTTATGACCTTTAGTGTATTTGCTATCACAACTGTAACAAAGCCCTTTTTCTCTTTTTTTCTCCAATTGTTGTGGTGTCAACCTTGGAGGTCGTGGAAGACTAGGAGCAACAACACTTCCATATTTATAGTTGTGACTGGGGGTAATTGGCTCTTCCTGTGTTGCTTCTATAGAGTTGTTGCTTCCATTTTTCTTCGCTAACGCTGAATGCCTTCTCTAATGAATCAGGTTCCCAAGGCGAAACATCATTGGAGATATGCTTTAATAGTCCCTGATTGGAACACATCGGATTCCATGCTTGCCTTGAAATATTTGTACCTTTCTTATTTCAATTTTTGGAACTCTCAAATGTGTCTCATATTGAACCCTTTTGTTTGAGACTTATCAATTGGCTAAACAAAGTGTTGCTTTTTGTATCCTCATAATGTGCCATCAGTTCTTCCGTAAAAATTGCCCAAGTGATAAATTGTTTACGAGAGCAAAGCCATTATACCATACAAACTGATTTGGTTCCAAATATAAAGTTGCCATACGTACCTTTTGTGTGTTTTGCACATTATTGAGATCGAAAAATTGCTCCATCTGTAATATCCATGTTGCGGGATCCTTGCCATCAGACTTCCTCATATCGATTTTTGGAATATGATGGGTCTTTGATCCCACATTAGAGTCTATGGAATCATGATTAACATTTATTTTGTTCTCATCATGAGTTTCCTTTACTACCTTTTCACCCTTAGTGACCATTTCTTGTAGCAACTTATTCATATTTATCTTCAATTCGTCCATGTCTGTCTTCAAATCTATCTTCAAATCGTCCATCTTAGCATCTACGCCTTTCTTTAAAACATCCATCTTAACTTCTACATCTTTCTTTAAACCATCCATCTTAGATTCTGTTTCTTTTTGTGCAAGTGACAACTGTTGCACTTGGTCTCGTAATTTTGATATATCATGTTGCATTTCTTCCTCTTCTTCATGGGTCATGCTAGAGCTTTCAGGTTTCCTACTAGGTGTTTGCATTTTCTTTCCTCGGGGCATCAATTACCAATAATAATGCTTTACTATGCCATTTGAATTCCTTCAAACTAATTTTTCAAACCAATCTTATGCAAAAATTTAAAAAAAACTTCACATCTTTTTTCACTTTGTAGGAGCCTGATATTGAATCTGATGTATCTCTGTAATTTCGGATCATCCAGTTCTGAAATTGCGATATGCGGTATCCCTCTATGTCCTCTGTCTAATGCCACCAGTCGGATCCAAATTGGATTCTCCAAGGAAGAGTTATGCGAAATCTCCCACAGTGACCTGATTATAGACTAGTTCAGTAGAGCAAACTTGTACAACGTGCCACGAGTCACTGTTTCGACCTTTAGCTCTGAAAAATATATAGAAGAAACTATAGTCCGTCTTCTTTCTACAACTTCTTACGAAATTTAAATCCAATGCTCAGAGAAAAAGTTATGACGATTTTCCCTAGGTCACCTGTTTGGAATGTAATTCAGGAGTCTGCAAAAAGCCCAACTTCCTCAGATCATATCTCCGCAAATATAGCGCAAAAAGCTCTGGAATTTGGACTCGAGATTTAGCGCGATGTCTTCTCAAATGGGTTTTGTTTTCAACTTCTGAAACGTCGCAGAAAAAAAGTTATAGCGAAAATCCCACAATGACCTGTTTGGAGCAGCGAAACCCTAGAATCCAAAGCTCTGGTACCAATAGAACCATTTAGGAATATTAGTACATCATCAACAAAAAACAAATGAGTAAGTATGCATCCATTGGTATTTTTGATACCCTGTAATCTACCCAACCTTTTCTCCTCAGATATAAGGCAACTTAGGCCTTCCATGATCAACAAGAAAAGAAGTGGGGAGAGAGGACATCCTTGTCTAAGTCCTCGCTCGACTTGGAAGAAGGGTGATGCAAAACCATTAATAAGAACACTAAAAGAAACATAAGATATGGAGCACATGATCCATTGTATGAAACCAATGGGGAACCCCAAATGTGTCAAGAGAATTCTCAGGTAAAGCCAACTTGTATGATCAAATGCCTTTGCAAGGTCAGTCTTAAGTATCGTACCCTTGAGCCTCTTAATATTAATGGAATGAAGAACCTCTTGGGCAATACCAACTGCTTCATGAATTTGACAATGATTGAGGAAATAAAATTGTTTTGGAGAGATATGTTTGGATAATATAGGCTTAAGATGGTTTGCGATGATCTTGTATATCTAGTTGCAGAGGGAGATGGGCCTAAAATCATTGAAGGTCAAAGGGGAGTCAGATTTGGGAATCATGGCAATGAAATTAGAGTTGAAGGCATTATACATGCATCTAGAAGTTCAAAATTCTTTAATAACCTATAGCAGGTCATTCCCAATACTTCAAAACTCTTATATTTCTTGAACCATTTGAGGGTGCCTTCCAGTTCTCCCATAGTGACAGGTTTGGTGAGGTCCTCAACTGTTTCTTGATCAACAAACCTAGGAAAAAAACCTGCCACTTTAAGAATTTCAGAAAGTGTAGCTTCTTGGGGAACTTTGAAAAGTCTACTGAAATGAGAGGAGTCGAGGGTAGCAAGATGATTAAATGAATGAACTCATTGACTAGTCTCATCCTCTAGGTGCCAAATCATATTGATAGCACGACACCCATTAGCAAATTGATGGTAAAATTTAGTATTGTCATCCCTAGATTGTAGCCAAATGGCACGACTCCATAGTCTCCAAGTCTCCTCTCTGTCCTTCAGTATTCTGGTTCTCTCTACTTCAAGATGAATAAGGTTCTCTTTAGACTTAGCGGATTCAAAATGCCTCCCATTTACTCTAGTTGGGTTTGTAATTTCGAGTTCAATATCATTAAGATGCTGCTAATCCATGGTTCTTTTTTCCTTTGCCCACTCAATAGTTTTGTGCTTGGGGCAGAGGAGATTATTTGTAAAAAAATCATTATGGGATTGGCCAGGAAGAGGGGGATGGGATCATTTCCAGTAATCCGAGACCATGTTGGTGTAGACTGCATCCTTGAGCCAAGTAGAGTTAAACTTGAAGGGGACTTTAGGCTTTCGATCAACAGTTGAAAATTTAAGATATATGGGAGAATGATCAGATAATTTGCCAGATCCCACCCATTGATGATACATGGAAACATGGACAAGTAATGTTTCTTTGATGAGAAGATGATCCAGTCTATGGGAAAGCATAACATCCCTAGTTCTTTTGTTGCACCAGGTAGGTTGAGGACGAGCCACAGGAATATTGATGAAATGGTGTCATTCAAGAGGGTGCAGATGGAGTCAGAGGAAGGATCGACCTGTGCATTTCGATGATTCGGCATGGCTAATAGAGATATTGAGGCGGTGCCCCCCACCCCCCCCCACCCGCCCCCCCCCCCCCCCCTAAAATTATGTTATTATCTTGCATGAAGGATGAATCAAGGAGTGATTCCCAATAGGTAGCCCAATTAATACAAGGACCATATACATTAATCAATCTCAAATCTCTACCGAAATCAGATGAGAAAATATCAACCCCAATAAAGCCATCACCCCCCAAACATTAAACAGTCTGACAGACCTAGAGTTATAGCCAAATGCAATGCCTCCAGAAAGGCCCTGAACATTGATGGCATGAAAGTGCCATCCAGTAACAAGTGCTTCAAGGGTAGGAATAATATGATCAATGAGGGCAAGGGTTTCCTGTAGAAAAATAATGCCCACCTTCTCAAGTTCTAGCAGTCTCCGAAAGGCTAGTTTTTTGGTAGGACTAGCCAACCCATGAAAATTAAAGGATAACCACTTCATGGAGGACCAGAGGTAGGGGATGTCAATGCTCTAATGACCCTATCAATAGGAAGTTTGTGCCGTTTGGCTACATCCATATCAACTTGGATGATATCTTTAGAGATTTGAGAGTGGAGACCCCTGGTCGATCTGGATGGTTTTTGGAGGGGGGGGGGCGATGCCAAGGCTGCAATAGTTGTCGGATGAAAATTTAACTATTGAGCGGAGATTATAGGAGTGACTTGGCTGGGAATCCAAGGAAGACTCTAAGAGAGGAGCAACCGATGGGATATCAGGGATGGTAGGGAGGGTGTCCGAAAAGAAGGGAGGGGAGGAAATAAAGGGACAAGTGAGAGGAGTGTGAATATATGTAGGTGTTGAGGTGCAAAGTGTAGAAGATGAAATATGGAGAGCATCAATAATAAGGGATTAACATGAGGGGCAGAGGGGAGGATTACCTGATGAGATGGCAACCTTCGCCATTGCTCGAGATCTAGTAATGCAAGGAGAGGGTGGATGAATAGGAGTCGAGCTTGAACCGTGCGACAAATCCTTTGTAAAAGGGGGGCGAACATCTTTTGAAGCAGTCCTCTTGTTCTGAGCACTAGAAGGAATGTCCGTGATGTTGATATCATGTTATGGTGCAGAGGCAGAATCAATAGCCAACAAAGGGAAATCCTTGTATAGGTGGCCAATCTTGTGGTAGTGATGACATCTCTAAGGAACCCCCTCATAATCAAGGATCTGAAGGTGAATGTTATTTCGCCACTGAATGTTAATATTCTCCTCCAAGCCTTTCTGAGTGTCTAGGTGAAAAAGGATGCACGTCATGGCCATGTTTCCAGTAATCACATAGGATTTATCATAATCCAAGTAGATGCCCAGGGCGTTGCCAATGTGCTTAAAGATGTCTTTTGACTAGAAATGGAGTGGGAGTCCAGGCAAATGAACCCAAGTAGGGCCGACCCCCAGATGTTTGCGATTTGGGTCAAAAAGGGGACTCCACCACTTGAGAAGCACCAGGGCGAGCTCAATATGCCAATATTTAGACAATACCCAAGGGATATATTCAAGACACTGAAATATAAGTGCAAACCATCCTTGGGAAAGTGTGACTACAGACGGTAGTTCTTTGAGGACTTGTCCCTAGATTTCTAGTACCCATTTCTGAAGGCCAGCCATGCTATAAGAGGGCCCATGCACATGTTCGACTAGTACCTCGTCAATAGTTTATATAATGCCCCCCATTTGTAACCCATCACCAAGTATGAGCAAGAGTTTTTTGTTTCCAACCTTGATGCCCTTGTACTTTTTTGTCCAACTAGGGGGATTTTCGAACAGGAGGAGATATCGGGATGTCTGAGACTAAACCCTATGCAACAAAAACCCTAATACCAACACCAATGTCAGGAGGCGGGAGGGAGGAGTCCTCGAGGTGGCCAAATGCAGTGAGAAAGGAGGCCACGAGAGAGGAAAAGGGCCTAGGTGGAGCCGTAGATTAATTGAAAGGAGGGCCTTGGATCAAAGGGTTAGGTTGATGAGGAACTTTAGGTGAGAAAGTACCCAATAGATCCGAAGGGTAGGAGGTATCGAGGGGGGGGGGGGGTTAAGACAGGAGGCAAGGAACTGTAGAGATACCGATGAGGGAGGGGAAAAAGAGGAATCTGAGAGGAGAGATGTGTTAGGAGAGCCTGAAAAATATAGTGAGGAGGGGGTTGGATTGACTGATAGCACAAAATTCTTAGCCAGTGGGAAAGGATGAGAGAAGAAAGGCACCGAGAAACCCCTAGGGTCACCTGCTAGAGAAGATGGGCTCTGCAGGGAGATGGGGGAGGTAGAAATAAAAAATTGAGGTGGCAAAACCATCCATATAGGTACTGAGTCATAGGGGTCCTCAGAGTAATCGACTAAGTCATCCTCCATCTCAGCCGACAAAAAGTGATGGGTGTTTTGTAAAATGTGATGCCCACCGATAGATGCCAAAAACCACTATGCAACTGCGTCAAGATAATAAACCCAGGAGCCAATGAGTGTCAGCAGAATAACAAAATTCACCAAAATGGAGAGAGTGTAAACGTTTAGCCGAAATCTGCTATAGAGCGAGCCCTAGCTGACAACAAGGGCGCTATGGGATTCTACAGAGCCATCACTAGGGTTTTCTTTAGTCAGATTGAGTTAGTGTTGTGCGAGCGACCAAGGAAAAACACAATAAAATCTCTGGATTTCGCACCCCCATCACTATTGACCTTAAACCAGGCACAAAGTCTATTGCAAATGCACCATCACCCCAAGATTAATATTATAAACCCTTTGAATAATATTAAACTCTAGGAATATGAACCCTTAGATTAATAAACTCAATGGATTGATATTATAAACCTAAGAGACTAATAAAACCAAGGGATTAATACTAAAAACACAAGGGTTTGTAAACCCAAGGGAATAATATTAAACCCAAGGGATTAATACTAAAAACACAAGAGTTTGTAAACCCAAGGGAATAATATTAAACCCAAGGGATTAATATTATAAACCCTATGATTTTTAAATTTTAGGATTAAAATTAAACTCTAAGATTATAAATCCTATGATTAATATTATTAACCCTATCCATCTGCTATAAGCCTCCATGGTCAACCATGACCATCCATTATGGTTCACTATAGGTCACTTATAAATAGAACATGATTTATTAATCTCATGTTTATTAATTCCTTTGATATATAATATTAATGTTATAAACTCAAGGATTAATATTAAAACCTAATATTAATATAATAAGCCCTAAATTTTTATTTTTAACACAAAGATAAAAATCAAAAAATTAATAATATTTTTTAATCCAAATAAAAAATTTATCATAAAAATATATATGAAAAATATAATAAAATCAAAAGTATATAATAAAATATTTTAAAAATATATAATAAAATTTCCAATAAAAATTTAAAAATTCTAATATAAATACAAAATATAAAATTTCAAAATTTCCAAATGAAAATAAGAGTGATGAAATATAAATAGTAGTTTCAAAAATATATAAATAAAATTAAATTATTTTAAATAAAACCAAAATATTAATAATAAAAATATATATATAAATCAATAGTGGATAATAAAACATTAAAAAAAATATAAATATAATATATTTAATATAAAATTTCTAATTTCTCCATTGATGAAATATAAAAATTAATTTTAAAATATATAAAATCAAATTAATTATTTTTCCCTCGATGGGGTGTGAGCTGGCCTCATTGGGTTTGTCCCGGCTCATTGTTTAATGTGTGTCTACTAGAATTTTCTGGCCACTCTCTGCATGCATGTTGCACTTGGAGAGGTGGCGGTGCGCATGTGTAGATTAATGACCCTCCTTGAGGGTGGCATCATTATTGTGACAAATGTTAAGGTGAGGTTTCCCTCTGGCTTGCTAGGTAAGTTTGTTTGCGACCTTAGGCCTTTGTGGATTTGGTCTGAGCTCGTTGTTCTGGGCAACTTGTGGTGGTCGTCTATTCCAGGTCTTGGCAACGATCACTAGTATGTTTCCACCCTTAATTTAGCTTCCTCTGCATGTATGGATCAATATATTTGCCCTTCAAACTATGAGCTGCATGGGTCTATTATTTGGTGGGACTGGAATTGGAATTGCGTGGAGCATGGCCTCAAATGGTTCCTGGTTTGGATTGAGTCTTTAGTTTTGTACGTCCTAGTGTCAGTAGTGTATGGGATTTGGCTGTCTTGCATGGGCTCTTGTAGCATTTGGTTGGTAGAAGGTTTTGTATATGGTGGTATTCCCTACTCTGGTAAAAGTGAACTAGAAAGGGTTTGGGTCTATGGTAAACTTTATTTGGTTCCAAGGTATTTAGGCTTTGGGCGAGCTCGAATTTGAGCCTTGGTTCTATATAGCCTCCACCATGACCTGTGTTGTTATAGTGTCAAGGTTAGGAGAGCCTTGTTGGACCATTTTAGGGATAGTCCACACCTGCTGGATAGGGTAAGTCGAGCTTGGTGCTCTTGTCTGGTTGTGGGACAATCGTGGTCTCAAGGCCGCTTTTGGCATAATTCCTATCTTCATAGGCTTGCTTTTGGGCAAGCGGGTTTGGTTTCTGCAGCCTAGGTTCTTTGTATGGAGTCTTGACGGAAGGGGTTTTGTGGGTTGCGGGCTCAGGGTACGTGTTGGCCCAAATTCCTCTTCTTTTCCTTGTGTAACATTTTGCTGGTGGAATCGACAAATTATGAGACACGCATTAGGGGACTTTTGAGGTCTAAAATGGGCCTCCTACGAAAAATGTACAACCAAAATAAACTTTATAAGAACAACTAGGATTCAAGATCATGATGTCAACCATGGGGGATGATTCACCATTTTTGGAGTAAAAAAGTAAAATATTAAAAAATGATAAAATAATAAAACTAGTTTTTCAACTCGTATTGTTAACTTATCTCCCTAAAGATTTACTCAAATTTCGAGCAGGAGTACTCATTGGATGAAAAAATTAATTCCTCATCCAAAGAGTATCCATGTTGCATACTTTCAATGGACCCTGTGTTAGAAAATTATATATTACGGAGCAATGGAACACATAAAATATTGCAGAAATATAAACACAGAAAACGCACAAAACAAGAGAGACACAGATATACGTGGTTCACCCAGTTTGGGCTACGTCCACCTCGAACAGCCAGTCCTTCCTTTCTATATCCAGCAAAATGAAGAGACACAACCTATAGCAAAGCCGCTGTAATATCCTCTGTTTTCTCTCACAGTCTCACCTCTCTGTTTTTCGCTCACACACAGAATACACATCCATATCGCCGCCTCAAATACAATACCCTCATACAAAGAGAGGGGTTGCCTTCTAGGGCAAAAAACCCTAAACTAAACATAAGTTCTACCGTCAGATCATCCGCCTAATGAACGGCTCAAATTGACTAGAAATTACTATACTTTTACAAGGCAAATTTACATCTGTTTTTAGCTTCGGGGGCGCTGCCCCCGAGCCCCCGCCGGGGGACCGTCGGCCCCGGACCCCAAGCCCGGGGGGATCGGCCCCACCAAGACCGCCGCGGGGGGGACAAGTCCCCCCGCGTGGAGGGGTGTACAAAACTTCCTGGGGTATACATCCCGCTGAAACAAAGACCTCTGAACAATCATGCTCCACACACAACACCCTGCTATACGAAAAATGAGAAATACATGAAAAAACATTATTGTAATCACATTTTTCATGTATTTCTTATTTTTTATGTGGTAGGGTCCATCGAAAGTATGAAGCATGGGTGTTCCTTGGATGAAGAATCAAATTTTGCATCCAATGAGTGTTTACCTCGAAATTTGAGTAAACCCATAGGGAGATAATTTGAAAATACGAGTTGAAAAAATAGTTTTTTCTTTTTTCCCTCTAAAATTTGATGATGTAATCTAATCTTATTTTATTATTTTATAATTTCCTTTGGAGGCCCATTTTAGACCTCAAAATTCCCTTAATGCCTGGATAATTCAGGGGTCTTGAATGTGGATAGCGTTATTAGTCAATTTAAGCTCATCAGTGGGAAAATGTGGAAACATGGTAAAAGTGGAACCATTAAATGATGTTGGCAGCTGGTTGGCAGTAAGATTCAGAATGGGTTCCTTACTTGGTTGGTTTCGTTTGAAATTGCTTTAATAGATCTGCAATGTTGGAGCGACCCTTGGCAACGTCGGGCATCCAAGCTGTGACCCTGTTGGGGTTGACTTCCAGAGTTAGACACAGAGCAGTCTTTGTCAGGCAATAATAAAATTATGGTCAGGTAGCTGTAAAGGTAAGAATGACTGTGGGGGTCATGGTCGTGGGAAGTAGAGGAAGGCCTCCTCTTCTCAGAATATTTAACCCAACCCTTCCGGGGGGGTGGGTCGGGGATGCAAGCCGACCTCTCGTGTAATTCAGGAAGTGGCTCAAGCATATCATGCTAGTAGCTCCAACCTGGTCAAGCAACTTATTGTAGATTGGGAGGCTGAGGTTCGATAGACCGAGGAGGATTTTGAACTTGATATGGATGAGTGGAAAACTGTGATCCTGGACCCAAGTCACACTCGTGGCAAATCATCTTAATATAAGCAAATAGTCCATTTGTTTTGGATGATGAAGAGCATTCTGGCTAAATCTTTAGATCAATTTCCTTTTGATATGCATTTGGTCCCTCATGGACACTCAGATTACACCAGAGAATTTCAAAAAGTACAATTTCAATTATAATAGTAAAATGGCCAGCGCAGCAGAATAGAGCAACATATTCACTGTATACCCCACATGGAGTTGCCAGGTTTCACTGTGAAGGATCCTGCACTGGTGGATTCAGCTGATGATGAGTAACGATAATGCATCTTTGCTTCTAGTTTTGCAAGATACCGTTTCAAATTTCTAGGCTTATTAGCAGTTATGTTTATAGATATTTAGAAAATAGGAAGAACAAAGACTCTTAGACTTACATAGCGTGGTTGGTTAGACTTATTATTTTTTGTTTTTGAATGGCATATTTTGTGGTTAGGTGGCCAACAGACTTGGTTTCCCTCTGGGCAGATTGAAGCCACCTAATTCTCAAACATATAGATGTAACTTGCTATATTTTTGAAAATTAATGAAAAGATACCACCAAACATAAAAAAAAATAATAATTAAAAAAAAAAAAAATAAAAATATATAATAAAATCAACCATACATAATAAAATATTTTTAAAAAATTAAAATTTCTAACAATATTAAGTATTAATTTTAAAATATATAAAAAGTAATTAAACTATTTTAAATAAAGACAAAAGATAATAATAAAATATTAAAAACCTTAAAATTTTATATAAAAATTAAAAGATAAAAAATTTAATTCCAAGGTTGGTGAAATAGATTTAATAAATTAAATTATTATTTTAAATAAAATTAAAAGATTAATAATAAAATGTATATAAAAAAACTTTATAATAAAATAAAACATATATAATAAGATATTAAAAAATATATAATAAAAATGTGAACAGTTTGATGTTCCCTATACTTTAAAGATGCATAGAGTGACTATGATAGTATGTATTTACATATACAATTATAACAAATAATTATTTTTTTACTATGAATATGCAAGTATAATCTTTATTATATAGGCCTCCCGAAGCATTGGCCACAGTGTATCGTGGGCATGTGCCTTCTAATGATGAAGGATAATGGGGTTTTATGTGTCTAATTAATTGGTAACGCACAAAAAGAGACGGCGGAGAAGGTGCAACCGTCAGTTGTTTTTAGCCGAAGCATATTCCGAGGAATATCAACTCTCGATCACTGGTTAAAAAGTCAACATAGGTTTATCCACCTGAGGTTAATAAGGAAGCCTGGGACTAAATATACTTTATAAAAAATTAAAAATCAAATTATATTTATATATATATAATATATCAAATTAACTAATATCTTATATTGTGAAACATTTTAGTAATGCTTTTTAATAGATATAAAAATATTTAAATTCAATGCATTACTTTAATTAATTCTAATAAATATTTACTATGATAAAGCAGACTAATTTACTAATTTGATTCGACAATTTATTTTTAATACTATTCAATTTTTTTTTTTTTTTTTTGAATTTAATTGGTTTAAATTGTCTTGTTATCTTATCTCACCATCATTTTAATACCAATGTATGCATTTCACTTTATTTCATACCAATGTATGCATTTCACTTTATTTAGAAACATTATCTTATTTCACAATAATTTTAATACCAATGTATGCACTAAATTTGTACCCACATTGTGTCCCGGGTGGTTGGGACGGTGCAATAATGCCCTCCCCACCTGGGTTCCATTCGCGCCTACATGCTGGATGCTTTGCATCATATGTTGACTATGCTAGATTGTCGTCAGAGTGACACAATGATTGTAAGAATTTCGATTGTACAGATTTGTACAGATATTGTATATAATGTAATATGTTTCTTTTTCAGCAAGAATTCCTTCCCCATGAAAAAAATGTATGCACTAAATTAATAGAGGAGATGATGATTGGTGGCAAAGTAAGATAAAAACAAATAATTGCAAGCTTTATATAATGTGGTTTGTACTAGGTTGCTCTTGCATGCCATATCTTATAGAAATGGTATTAAAAAGTTAAAATAAATTTTATTACCTTATAAAATAATTGCTATATGTAATATTACGCAATTTGAATGTACATTTTTGCTATTTATTTTATTAGTGTTATTTTTTAAAATTATTATATAATTAAACCAAGTTTATAATTATATATATATTATTATTATTTTATATTATGGAATGTGTATTTATAAATTAGCATAAAATATTTAAATGTCGGTTTAATAGGAGAAAAATATAGTATTTGTATAAAATTAAACATTAGATAAAATAATAATAAAAATAATTTGATTCAATTCAATTTGTCATATTGTAATTTTTTTTGTTAGATGAAAAAACTCTATTAATTCTGCAAAATATTACATTTGATAATCAGAAGGACTCTGACTCTCCTGCCCTCAACCAGACCAAATTGGTTGGCCAGGAGAGCAATGCAACATCTAAGGAAAATCTGCCACACTTTGCATAAAGACCATAAACTAGCTAACCATATAGCCCAAAAAACAAATAGAACAAATAAGCAACCAACCAACATCACAGAACATGAAGTACATTTGGTGCTTGACTAGCACCAAGAGTAGCTGAATGATCAAAATCCCAATGTTTGTGAAACTCCACTTGGGCCAGGCGCACCTCAAAGTCGTCTAAATGGTTGTTTATGTGCCTATGGCCTAGTCACAAAGAAGCCAAACGATCAAGGATGTCCCATTGATTTTGTCCAGGCAGAGATTGCATTTACATGCTAAATTAATCAAGGTTATCACTCAAGCTAGCTACAATTACCTCTTTTAATATACATGATAGGCTTATGAAGTTACTGGTTATGGACATGAAGATATGGTAATCTTTCCCTTTCTCCCCTCTTGATTTTGGATATATTTCTAGACATATAAAGCATTTATTTTCAGGAAAATAGGGTATTCCATACATAAGGAGGACATTTAGTAACCAATTATACAACCAAATTAAAGATCACAACACTAGTATTTTTACATGGTTAAAACCCTTTAAGAGGGAAACAATCCATGGCCCCAACCACCATGGCCACTTGAGACAATATCTTTAATGTAAAAGAGAAAGGTTTACATAAGATATTTCTCATGATTAATCATCACTGATGACCCTCCATGCTCTTTAAATAGAGATCATGGAACAATCATGTATTAAGCCATAGGCTAATAGTCATTAGTATTGAGGATAATATGACCCACCAAATCACTCTTGCCTAGAATATATCATGAATATTGGATTGTAATGCAAGTAATGCACACTAAAGAAGCTCACTTTCACCTAATAGACAAATTAGAACAAGTTGAACTTAACTAACTCCTAAGCATTTAAATATATTAACATCCCTACCTTAAGAACAACTTGGAATATGATTATGTCAAGTCCCTATAATACTAGCATAGCCCCCTTATTATTATTATTGTTGTGCCCATGTAGCGCCTATATTGTTATCGTTGTGCCATGTAAAAACCCACTATTTTATTATTATGCCCTTACATTATTATTGTTATGTAGGCTCTATTTATATTGTGACCCCTAAGACTCCTATATATACCAAGGATGCCTTGTCATTTGTATCATCCAATATTGTTTCATTTATGTGATGTAAATGGGTTTTCCCCATCGAAGAGGCTAATTTTCAAGTCATTCATCTATCTTTTTCTTCTATTTTGTGATCTGGTTGCATAACATTTGGTATCCGAGCTTTGGATTCTAGGGTTTTGTTACTTCAAACTAATCATCTTGGAATTTTCGCTACATTTTTTTTTTCTACGAAGCTTCAAAAGCTAAAATTTTGACCATTTGTAGCCCAAATCTTGAATTTAGTGTAAAAATTTCAGATCTTGGTTCACTATATTTTCTGAGATATGGTCTAAAGAAGTTTGGGTTTTTGCATGCTCTAGAATTCAGTCTCAAACAAGTTCCATAGGGAAAATCATCATAAATTTCTCTACAAGCATCATATTTGAATTTTATAAAAAGCGACTGAAAGTGCATGGACTGTAATTTGTCATGTATCATTTTTAGAGCCGAAAGTTGAAACAATGACATGTGACATTCCATACAAGTTCACTCTACTAAACCAATCCATAATCAGGTCATCATGGGATACTAGGAATAAATTTATCTTAAAGAATCCAATTTCAGTTTGACTTTCGGATTTGGAAAGACGACTCAAAGGGATAACACATGAGGAAAATTCAGACTTTGGAGAGTTGAAATTACAAGGAGACAACAGTTTCAAGATCAAGCTCCAAAAAACAAGAAAAAATGTTTGTATATTTTTTTAATTTACATAAATTTTGTTTGAAAAATCAGTTTAAAGTGATTCAAATGGCAAGAAAGTTTGGTTTCTGCAGCCTAGGTTCTTTGTATGGAGTCTTGACGGAAGGGGTTTTGTGGGTTGCGGGTTCAGGGTAGCTATTGGCCCAAATTCCTCCTCTTTTCCTTGTGTAATGTTATGCTGGTGGAATCGACAAATTATGAGACACGCCTGGATAATTCAGGGGTCTTGAATGTGGATAGTGTTGTTAGTCAATTTAGGCCCGTCAGTGGGCAAAGTTGGAAACATGGTAAAAGTGGAACCATTAAATGGTGTTGGTAGCTGGTTGACAATAAGATTCAGAATGGGTTTCTTACTTAGTTGGTTTTGTTTGAAATTGCTTTAATAGATTTGCAGTGTTGGAGCAACCCTTTGTAGCGTCGAGCATCCAAGTCGTGACCCTGTTGGGGTCGACTTCCAGAGCTAGACACAGGGCAACCTTTGTCAGATAGTAGTAAAATTATGGTTTGGGCTGCTGGTAAAGGTAAGAATGGTTGTGGGGGTCGTGGTCGTGGGAAGTAGAGGAAGGCCTCCCCTTCTCAGACTATTCAACCCAGCCCTTCCGGGGGCCAGGTCAGGGACACAAGCTGAGCTCTCATATAGTTTAGGAAGTGGCTCAAGCATATCATGCTAGTAGCTCCAACCCGGTCAAGCAACTTACTGCAAATTGGGAGGCTGAGATTCGATAGATCGAGGAGGATTTTGAACTTGATATGGATGAGTGGAAAACTGTGATCCCGGACCCAGGGCACACTCATGGCAGATCATCTCAATATAAGCAGATAGTCCATTTGTTTTGGATGATGAAGAGCATTCTAGCTAAAGTTTTAGATTAATTTCCTCCTGATATGCATTTGGTCCCTCATGGACACTCAAATTACACCAAAGAATTTCAAAAAATATAGTTTCAATTATAGCAGCAAAATGGTCGACTCAACCGAATATAGCAGCATATCCCCTGTATACCCCATACGGAGTTGCTAGGTTCCACTATGAAGGATCCTGCACTAGCGGATTCAACTGATGATGAGTAACGACAATGCATCTTTGCTTCTAGTTTTGCATGATATAGTTTCAAATTTCTATGCTTATTAGCAGTTATGTTTATAGATATTTAGAAAATAGGAAAAACAAAAACTCTTAGACTTACATAGCGTGGTTGGTTAGACTTATTTAATTTCCCTATTTATGAAATATAAAATATATTTTAAAAATATATAGAAAATAATTCTATTTTAAATAAAAAAATAAGATTAATAATATATATATATATATATATATTAAAAACCCTAAAAATTCTAATATAAAGAGTAAAACATAAACTTTGGTTAATTCCAAGTCGTGAAATATATTTATAAAATTAAATTAATTATTTAAATAAAATTAAAAAATTAATAATAAATTTATATAGAAATTTATGATAAAATCAAAAGTATATAATAAAATATAAAAATATATAATAAAAAGTTAACAGATTGATGTTCCCTATATTTTAGACATGCATAGAGTGACTATGATAGTATGTATTCACATATACAGTTATATAAATAACTAATTTTTTACTATGAATATGCATGTAAGTATAATCTTTATTATATAGGCCTCTCGAAGCATTGGCCGCACTGTATCGTGGGCATGTGCCTTCTCATGATGAAGGATAATGGGATTTTATTTGTCTAATTAATTGGTAAGAGAAACATGTGTCTAATTCATGAAGGAAGTTTTGGATTAAATATACCTTAAAAAAATTAAAAATTAAATTATGTTGAAAAAATAAATTAAACTAGCATTTGCACCAGATGTTGCAAAGGAAACGCCGTAAGGCATAAATTGAAGAACACAAATACAACAAAAGAATACTTCGATAAAGAAAAAAAATATATTGAACGCTCAAATCAATGCCCCATTAACTGGAACCACTTAGTAGATATATCTATCAACATTAGAATTATACACAATGATCAAGAAATTTCCCATATACAAACAACACCTTCCACAAGAACCTTTTGTCACATCCACATTTTAAAAAATGCTTTGGAACGTGATTGGAATCTCCCATATTGCCTTCTTCATTATGCAGATAAATCTTCCATATTGTTATTTTCATCATGAATATTGTTAGTTCATTGTTGTAAAGTGTTAGTGTGTTAAATTTAATACTATAAGTTCGACAAGTGAAAATGATTCCTCAATTAGCATAATATGCATTTTTCTCTCAACCATGCATAAAATGAATTGTTAAATAACAAGATATCATTTTAGTTTTGTATTCTAGGAATATACTAAAGCTTTAGGAAGCTTGATGAAATAGTTGTATAAATAAAGGATTATTGAAGAATTTGAAAAGGATGACTGAAGAATTTGAGAATGAACAATTGTGTAAATTAAGAGATCAACTAAAGAATTAAAATTTGAACATTAGATGAAATGAGTATTTAATTAGAACTTCTCATAAAAAAATTCTTAATTTGTGAGGTAGGATATCAAATTTCAACCCTACATAGAATGACATTGTTTAATAATAAAATATCATTTTAGTTTTCCAACCGAGGAACATATTAAGGTTCTTGGGAAGCTTATAAAACAATTATGTACTTTAAGAGATCATTGAAGAATTTGAGAAGGACAAAAAAGAGCAAGTTGTCCCATATAAATGTTAGTTACTTTATGTATAGAGTTTCCAACATGATAGGAAACATGTATGTATAGAGTTTCTCTTTTGTGGTTTCTTCAATTATTTCAAGGATTAGCTCTCAAAATAACTAAACTACAGAAACAAATTTACTTCAAAAGAATTGAATAAGAA
>APFE030133433.1:0-15690 GCA_000404065.3 Pinus taeda
TATCCTATCCACGAATTCTTAGGGATCACAACTTCCACTCTATACTTCTTCCTTTGACCCGAAGCCTCGACCAAAAATATACTTTAAAATTTGACCTTTCAAGTTCTACAACTATCTCATCTTCCTCATCTGAAAATTCTTCATCACTTGTATCACATGTACGATCATAATGCCTAACATCCTCTATGGCTTCTAGCCTTCACCAACGAGTTCTCATATCTTCCCTCAACTCTTTATTTTCAACTATTCAACTTCTTCCTTGACCTCTAGCTCTTCCAACTCTAAATGCTATCCTTTGACAAATATATCCATCATTGGGACAACTTACATTACTTAGTTTATTATTTTTAAGATCTTACTGCTCTAATACTGGATGATGTAGCAACTAAAGGAGATTAAGGTCCATCTGCAAAAACTCTAGCTCAAAGAAAAGGATGATTAACTCATGTTTTCAAGCCAAAAAGAATCTTACCGTCTACAATTGAACCGCCAATATGGTGCAACTACAAATATGACAATTTGATTTTTTGTGGATGTTAGACATTATTTAAATAAAAATTTTGCATCAAAAAATTCTTTCTAATTAGATCTTGAAGCCTATATGAACTAACCTCAACCTTAAAAAAAAAGACAAACAAGAGTTGGTTATTCACCTCTTACTCCAACCATACGAAGTATTCAATTGAGGATTGATATTAGATTAAAAACCAAGAAAACTTTCACTTTTATTAGGTAAATTGTAGGAATTGATTACATACATCCAACAATCAAAATCAATTCTAGAACGTTCCTCTATTATTGTATTTCCAAAGATAGAGCTTTAAAAAAAAACTTAGCATCAAATTTTGAATGAGCAAATTGCAACATAACATAGTGAATTTAGTGCCAGTATTGGTTTCATTGTAATTGAATCAAATCATAATAAATCATGACTTGGAAACAATGTTTTACATCACTTTCCTTTTGCTTATTCATTCTCATAAGCTCATTGGAGAATTCATGTAAAGCACATTCATAATGCAACTGGTGGCTCCCTCTAACAATATAGGAATTGCATAAAATAAATTTCCATACATGAATGTTGAGTAATTATTACTACAACATCATCAATTCCACAAATTCAAGTATTATTAAGTAGTAAAAATGGTTTTCTGGACAAAAATATATGAATTTCAAGAAGCTTACGAAGTGTAAAGCCTTTATTCTTCATTCCATCCAACACATTCTTCGAACATGATTCTACACATTTTCCGTCATTCCCTTTGCGTAGGTGTCTTCTTTTTTAATATGTGACCAAAAAATGGTTACAACCATAATTTACTTAGATCCACAAAAGTGGGATCTAGTCAACAAAATAGGGAGAAAAATCCTAATGAACTAATACAATTCCACCACACACCAGGTAGTTCCCAACTTTGAGATAATTGAAAGCTACATTTTTCCAATAAAGTATTTATTAAAACACACATCACCATCTATTCAAAAAACATAGTTTTTTCTATAAATTACATGGAAAGCAAAAATGTTGCATGATGCTGAGGATCATTCTCATTTCTATAGGAAAAACACTACTTTGAACTTCAAAGTGGTCTACGAAAGGGTAATAATAACTATGTAGAGTTACTTCACCTCAAGCTTCTGATCTTGTTTTCAAATGAAGAGGGATGAAGGTAGTTATAAATTTTCTAGGACTATTTGAGCCTTATAAATTGGTTCAATGAGATCATCAAATGTCACAATGTAACAATCCTTCATTGTATGTAACACTTTGTTGACCAAAGCTAAGAAAAGATATGTCAAAGGTATAACAATGAAAAAATTGATTTATTATTAAATACAAAATAAATATAATTTAATCACTTGGAAAACGAGACACCAAGAGATGAGATTATTTCCAAATGAAATCCTTTTGCTGAATGGGAATGGATAACTCTTTCATGATAATACTTCTAGACCAAATTATAGATAAGATTAATGGATTGGGAGATAAAATTCCATTAAGTTACTTAGCTGTTGAAGGATGCCAATAAAAACATAAAAACCTTGTGGGAGAGAAAGACAAACTTTTATCAGGGAAAGCCTTGCGGAAGAGAAAGGCGAGATTTTCTAGGAAAATCCTAAGAAAATGGATAAAAAGACTAATAAAAGTGGGATGTCGCTAAAGGAAACCATATCATCAAAGAAGGCATTAAATATCCATTGACAAGATCAACAAGAGGCAGTTAATCTATGGAAAGAACTCTCGTCTCAAGGGTGAACTGGAGGAAGTCAGGTCTAGGTTGGGTGGCAATGCTCGATTTTCCAAGTGACATTCTTTTCGCTACGCTGGTTTGATTCAATTTCATGAAATGTTTTGTATGTTGGCTCCTTACTCTTTATATTGTTGAATATTTAAGCTGATGGGTATAATTGCATGTGTTATGTTTGTTTATGATATAATTGAATAATTATGCATATATAAATTATTGAAACTAAATTTAATGAAAGTAGGTTGGGTATGTGAAAAATGGTATCAAAACTATAGATTCAAAGATTGTGGCCTATGGGCCAATCCGCCTCTGTAAGATATGGCTGATTTGTAGGTCCTAAACTAGGTCCTAAGAAAAAAATAGGTTACTAAAGGGGATGGCTATAAAATTGCTATAAGAAAATTATTCCAATGAATTTTAAAGCAGTGCCTAATGCCTCGGAACTAATAAAGCTTGCAACAAAATCTTTAAAAGATTTATTCGGGAAGGACTTTGAAATCGAAGGTAATTTCAAACCGAGGTTGATTTAAAATCTATGACTTGATTTATATCTTTAAGGTTTGCAATGGTAAGCCTGTGTACTTAGGTTAGCTATGCTTGAGGTTATCTTTGTTACGCATTATGTAGTGTGATTTGAATTGCATCCACTGAGGCTTGTTTTAGTTATGATACATATTATTCACTATGTTTTGTATTGCATAAAACATATGTCATTAATGCCTTCAACTATGACAGTAGGACTACAATCATGTTGTATGGAAATACTATCTATTTTTTTAGAATGTAAGCATGGGGGTGACAACTTACCCATTTAATATGAAGTTGTGATTTGTATGAAATCCATTAGTGCTTGTTCTAATCATCAAAGTAATGAAATAAAAATGCCTAATTTATCATGTTGGATTCCGATGTTGATTCTTTCCTCCATGATATAATGTATGCATAGTAAATGTGAAGTGTTGATTTGGAATGTGGTTAATATGTCTATTAATTTAGACCTAACATTCTGTAGAATTTTCTCTACAAATCAGCTAGCTCACTGATATCATGTAGAAATTTCACCTGCAGATCAAACTGATATATGCAATGTACTAAAGCATAGTACTAGATTTACATCTACCATAAACTTTGTCGAAGCTTAATCAACCATGAGAAACGTCAAGCATGAACACATATAACCGATAAGAAGGAATCAGTCACACATAACACAGAATATATCACTGGGGAAAGCACCAGCATAAAACCCCATCTATGTATTATCAATCAAGTGGAAATCCTCAACAACATACAAAAAGAATCAGCTTAAAATCTATCATGCTCTCTCTGTACTCTGATGATGTAGCTCATGGAATACCTAGCCCTGTATATAAAGGTTGCACCTCAAGTCCAAGCTCCTATTTCCTTGCACAGTTTTGATTGGGGTCCAATGACAAAACACATGTAAATTGGCCTGATCATACCTGCTATCACCTCAGGTCCAACTACGTAGTCATAGAAGGAAGAAGCTTCCTTCCCCATGCAAGGAATACTTACTAGAAATATCTTAGCATCTGATAGTACACTGTCCCACATCTAATCTCAACTAGGTCTCTGATAGAACTGACATGCAACAGTTATCCATGAGTGAATACACATTTATTTAAAAATAATAGTTGTCACATGCATGCAAGCATCAACAAACTATATCTCATTAGTTTAACAACTTATTAAGTTAGTCTAACTAAACTTGACTAAGTTAAACTAAGTCAACTAATCCTCTCAATACAGAACTCATCCTTAATTCCTCAATCAGTGGAGCAAAATCAAGGACACATTCCCCAATTAGTGGAGAAATAATTGAATGTTCTCACAAAGACTTCAAGTTTGCTTTTCCTTAATTAATTAACTCGTGGATAATTAATTAATTAATATTCCAAACTGCTGGTAAGACCAAATTCGAATTTACTTCCTATAGATAGACCAGGGAATGCTATAAATAGGAAGGAACTTAGAAATGCTATTTTTAGAAGATACTGTTTTTAGAAGTTTCACCTCTCACCCAAGGTGGCCAAAATGCTCATTGGCCAAACTTCTATTTTTAGAAGTGCTATTTTTAGCAGTTCTATTTTTAGTACTTTCTAAATTTAGCATTTCTTGTTGCACATTTTTCAACACTCCCTCTCAACAAGAAAGGCTTCCTCTCGAACCTGATCCTGTAACTCTGGAATGTTCTGCATGCAACACATCTACCAAGTGCGGTTGCTCCAGCAACACTTGGAACAAAAAAACTCCCAACTGACCACTCCGTTGGGCTAGAAACATACTCTAATATTGAAGCTCTACATGTTGCTGACAAGTGCTCCCTCTCTGAACTCTGCGCTACTACAACATATCCATGCATCTCGCACTGTTGCACCCTTCTCTATGCTACCCTGCACTGTGCAACACACTTTTGCCTCTTGCATGCTGCAGCCTGCATCCTCTGCATTGTCCTGGGATTCCCTGCACTGTAGCTCTCTCTGCCGCTCCATACGCATCTGTCTCTACCCAATCAGTTAGTTCCTGCTACCCCACATCGGGGCTCCCGTAGCAAGGTCTCATCCAAGAGGTTGGGTACCTCAAGGACCTTGCCTCTCCTCCTTGGGATGATCACTCTATATCGCCCCATCTCCTACCTGGAGGTATGGCTGCATGTGATCCCTATACCCACCTGGCTTGAAGTTTCCCCCTATTGGAGGTCTTTGCATGAGTAGATGTCTATACTCAATCTCCACTTAGCTTCCCCTATTGTGGATGCTCCACAACCTCCTGAAGCTGTTGAACCAATCATGGCTCCTCCACAATCGTCTGAGACTTCTTCTAGCACTGCATGTTGAGAGGTAACATACCCTCCCTCTCAACCACCAAGTCTCCATCAGTTGCCTTGCTACTCAAGGCTTTGCATGCATCTTGAACCTCAATAGAATACAGGTTCTTGAACCATGAACCAATCTTCTTCACCTGTCTAGTGATGATGTGTATAAGGAAAACCTTTCCCTTACTGAAGACTACATCATAGTCTTTGTCTTCCAGCATCGTGATCGACACCAACTTTCCCTTTAGTCCTGGTACATACTTGACATCGGTCAAGCTAAGGCAAGCTCCATGCTCCCTCTAAAAAATAACCATGCCTACACCTGAGACACTATACTTCTCATCATTACCCATAGCTATGAGTATCTGGAGATCTTTCTCCTCCAAAGTATTGAACAAACTCTTGTCGCCAGTCATGTGGAAAGAAGCTCCATTGTTAAGAAACCAACCACTTCCCACCATGGATGAAACCATGCATGTGAAGAGTGTGAAATCCAACTCAAACTGTGAAGCAGGTGCCTCACCTTCAGATCCTTCCTCGAATCCCTTCTTGGATTTCCTCTATGGATAATTTGCAGCATAATGGCCCACCTCATGACAACGAAAGCATCACACTTTCAATTTGTCAACCTTCTTCCCACCATTGGAAGAACTGGATTTGGAAAGAGAAACCTTCTCCTTCCTCTTATTTGCCTTACTCACTAAGGCACATTTCTCCTCATCCTCCATGGATGAAGAACCATCTCTGGTGCTCCGTCTAGTCTCCTCCTGCATAAAATCTGACCATATTCGTTCCCAATCTAGCAGTTTCTCCCTTCCAGTAACTGAGTCCTCGTAGCTACGCCGACTCTTAGGAAGGCCAAGGAGTGCTAGACTCACCATATCATCATCAGCTGTCACGACCCCTACACTTGCAAGCTCATCCCTACATGTGATGAGCTTGGTCAGATACATAGAGATCGTCTCATCCTTTTCACACTTGATATTTCAAAGTTTGTGCTTCAGTGCCAGCTTCCTCTGATCACTACTATTCTGATACAAATCTTTCAATGTTTTCCACATTGCAAATAGAGTCTTCTTCCCATGAAGGCTCGAGACAATGTGATCTTACACTCCCTCCAAGAGAATTCTCCTAGCTCTAGCCACACACTTCTTCCATTCTGCCAGTTGAGTAGCATCAATAGGCTTAGGGACTTCTTGATCAATGAAGTCCTTAAGGCCGGTATCTTCCAATACTACCTCCATGCGATCCTTCCACGCTATATAGTTTGAGCTACCATCAAGGGCATACTCAAGCCTCAAACCATAGAATGCCATCGGTGAAATAGATGTGATAAGAACTTGAGATCTATATCCTGAATAATAAACTTGGAATTCCTTCTTGTATACTGTTCTTCCTTTATCACCTGTGCTCTAATACCATGTAGAATTTTCTCTACAAATCAGCTAGCTCGCTGATATCATGTAGAAATTTCACCTGCAGATAAAACTGATATATGCAATGTACTAAAGCATAATACTAGATCTACATCTACCATAAACTTTGCCGAAGCTTAATAAACCATGAGCAACATCAAGCATGAACACATATAATTGATAAGAAGGAATAAATCACACGTAACACAGAATATATCACTGGGGAAAGCACTAGCATAAAACTCCATCTCTATATTATCAATCAAGTGGAAATCCTCAACAACATACAAAAAGAATCAGCTCAAAAGCTATCCTACTCTCTCTTTACTATGATGATGTAGCTCATGGACTACCTAGCCCTGTATATAAAGGTTGTGCCTCAGGTCCAAGCTCATATTTCCTTGTGCAATTTTGATTGGGGTCCAATTACAAAACACATGTAAATTGGCCTCATCATACCTGCTGTCACCTCAGGTCCAACTGCGCAGTCATAGAAGGAAGAAACTTCCTTCCCCATGCAAGGAATACTTACTAGAAATATCCTAGCATATGATAGTACACTGTCCCACATCTGATCTCAACTGGGTCTTTGACAGAACTAACATGCATCAATTATCCATGAGTGAATACATATTTATCTAAAAATAATAGTTGTCACATGCATGCAAGCATCAACAAACTATATCTCATTAATTTAACAACTTGTTAAATTAATCTAACCAAACTTGACCAAGTTAAACTAAGTCAACTGATCCTCTCAATATAGAACTCATCCTTAATTCCTCAATCAATGGAGAAAATCAAGGACACATTCCCCAATTAGTGGAGAAATAATTGCATGTTATCACAAAAACTTCAAGTTTTCTTTTCCTTAACTAATTAACTCATGGAGAATTAATTAATTAATATTCCAAACTCCTGGTAAGACCAAATTCGAATTTACTTCCTATAGATAGACCAGGGACTGCTATAAATAGGAAGGGACCCAGAAATGTTATTTTTAGAAGATGCTATTTTTATTAGTTTCACCTCTCACCCAAGGTGGGCAAAATGCTCATTGGCCAAACTATTATTTTTAGAAGTGTTATTCTTAGCAGTTCTATTTTTAGCACTTTCTAAATTTAGCATTTCTTGTTGCACATTTTTCAACAAATTCCACATTGGTGGATGTAGTGTAGATATTATATATATGGAGTTAAAATACATATCTTAGTGACCATTGTAGGGATTGATGGAGGGATTTTTAGAACAAGTAAAGGATTACTGTGTGCATGGATCACTAAAGAATAGTGAGGGTCGAAGTGTTATCATGTGCGGAGTTAAGATTGAATTTCAATTTATATCTTGTTTTTCAAATATCAACATAAATAATGTATGTATATGTAATGACCGATACTTGAATGATGGTGCGTGGAATAAAATATGGGGAGGACAAATTTAATGCTCTTTTTAGTCAGTGAAAGTTAATTCAAATATTATATTTATTGGTTTGTATCAATAAATGTAATGAACATTTAACTTTCCCCGATTAGGTACCTTGCAACTTATTTTCCATGAATTGTTGACCTTCTCTACAACCTAAATATTATATTTTCTTTTGATTCATTGACTATTTTTGCATATATGGCTGAGGGCTCGCAACATGTCTCCACGTCTCACATTTTGAATGTTGCAGTGGCATGTTGTCCACTCCTTCTAGCTCACACTCTCCACAAACAATAGCAGGTTCTAGTCATTCTCATGGATCACAATACAATTTGTGGTTTGCATTCTCCATTTGGCAACATTGTGCTCAAATAAATTTCAATGTGGCTTGTCACGTGCATAGACAAACTCAAACAAAAAAATTCTGGAATAACTCGTGCATGATGCATCAGTTGAAATTGACACCTTTGGAGTTTTCATTGACCATATATGCAACGTACATTAAAAACATGTATAAGTAAAGAATCAAAATGAATACGGCCAAAGAGTGGATTTACAATAACAATGTTATGTAAATTACTTAGGTTAAAATTTTAACTAATATATTAAATATAGATCTATATGAAATGTTAAGAGATGAATCCCTAAAGTATTAACTTGGTTGAAAATTATGTCTCTTGACTGCAGGCACTCACTTCTCTAATATTGAAGCATATATGGGCTATGTCTGAAAAAAAGAAGTAATCCTAAAGGCTCTAATTTATCCAGACCTTACTATTCAAGTGACTGCTCGCCACATTTTTTTGGGGATTACAACCGAGAATAGCCTCATTGATACTGCAAGAGAATGAATACATTATACCCCTGTATTACGTCCATATTGTTTCTAATGAAGTCATTGAGTACTAATATTTCAACTTGCAACAAGAGTGTGTATGAATTGAGTTGTCCCTCTGTGGTGCTCGAAATGGGGCAGTGTCAATCAACCCCAAACGGAAGCATGCATGTCATGAAAATCTAGAGATAGACATCTAGGACACTAGTTAATTAATAGATACTTCCACCTTTTGGAGTTAATGCTTCTACCTTTTTTTTCAAAACCACGCGTCATTAAGCTCAGTGGAAACATGTGATTTAAATCAAGTGACAACTTTTCAATTTGATGGTCAGATAAAATCTCCTTGTCCACTATTGTTTCGCTTTCAATATATCTTTTCCGCTTGTGTTAACCACAGATCCGGAGATGTATGAATTGCATAACTGTACAAAATATGAGCTTACCCTTTGATGCAGAATATTCTACTCTGCAAAAGCATTTGGTGGATAATGTTTATCCTCCTGGTCATGGTTATCCTTAGTTTGGATATTGTTTATCCTTCATTACACGTAGACAAATCGTACTAACTTTATCTTCTCCTTGCAACGGACATAGATGTATAAGGGGAAGAGAAGGTCAATACCAACATTAATACCACATCTTGGGCTCCTACAACTCTCACCATAAAGGCGTGTGATTGGAACAATGTATGGAAACATCTAGCGAGATTGCGGAAAGGAGCAGGAAAAAATGGAAGTATGGAGCAATATCATGCCGGATTCCTTCTCTCAACACCTAGTGGTGGTAGAAAGTGAAGGTCATATGCACATATTACGAGATCCTTCGATCCAGTGCAGTACTTTGGGATCAAGCATGGTTACAGTTTTGTGTTGACAGAAAGGCCAATCTTCTCTACAATGAAATTCTGAGCTTCATCCCCAAGGAAAATTTTCTTCCTGTTTGTCAACGGATTAATTCCATTCATGGTTGATTTATTTATAACAGGATGTAGCTATCCAGAAGCATTAGCGTGCCATTTTTTAAAGATTGCGTTGCCTAGTAGAGTGACGGAGTTGAGTGGTTAAATGTCGCGATGGTGGTATGAATTGGCTACAATATTGGTTTGACCATTATCTAATTGGTTGCAATGTAGTGGTTAACTGTGTTCTGTTGGTAAATTTTGTTATTAGCGAGTGTGTGCGTTATGATGGGTCTTTTACCCTGAATCTATAGTTGGTGTAGCATTAGGAAATTAAGGTCAACAATTTGAGAGTAACACATGACATATTTGAGATATTTGAGTCTGACTTATATATATCATCTTTGGTTTAAAAAATCTATAGAATTTTCCCACCACAAGATTTAAAATTTTACTTGTTGAGTGCAAGAACATGTTGATTTGACTGAAAGCTTTGAAGTATGCTAGCCAAGCGTTGACATATTTTTAGTTGTTCAAAGATGTTTTCCTTGTCTCGCAATTGGAAATTTTATGGCAGGTAGGATTGTAGGCCAACTTCATTGTGAAGAACCTCCATGCAAGCATTCACTTAATGATTGGAGGTAGATATTCTGGATGGCATCACTACCAAATGACTGACTTAGTGCTTTTAGCATCGCGGTAATAATTTCCTTCCTTGATGTTGCAAGAAAAATTTCAAGAGATATTACTGTGCATTTCTTTTCTTTTTTTATAAGCCACCTATGCTCACAATTTAAAAATTTTATTCTTTATACGCACTTCATTGTAATATTTTTACTTTATCTTAAATTTTTCATGTCTATGTATTGCATTCATACACCATGGCGGATAGCTATAATAGTATTGTGGGAGAAGAAACCCTATACAGTTAGATTTGAACAAATAATTTTGAAATATTGTTATATAACATAGAAACTTACAATATTGTGATGGCATAGAGAGTAATGCAAAGAAGCGAAAATAATTAATCTGTTGATTATGTTCAATAGGTTGAAGTGGTCAACCATAAAGTGTTTATTGTTTTATTGTGCCTACTTACTAATTGTTGGGAACTAGGTGCAGATTAATTTTTTATCTCATTATATCTTGTGGAATTCTTTTCCACACTTAAGATCTTTTCAAATTCCCTTGTGATGGCACAAAGTCTCTATACCATGATTTAAAATTGGTTTAAGATACTTACACATTATAGACCTAGCTTTAACTTCTCATAGTCGAGCTTGATGAATGAACACATTTGAAATAATTGCAAGGTATGATTATGGAGAGTTTGGATGATGAAATTTACTTGTTTGGTAATCATGGCTTATGAATATGAAAGAAAGTGTTGAAAGGAGTAATGGTGGACAAGGAAATTTTCAATCCTATGGGTAACTACATGTTGGTAGGTATCCTCTTACATACTGTCATCATATTACTTTTCTCATATTAAAATTAAATTATGGGTTACATGATTGATATTCGTAGTAAAATCAAAGACATAGCTTAATAGAATGAAGTTATACTTATAAGAGATCTTAAGGGAATAAGCATTGAACTCTTATGAGGTAACATGAAAACAAAAATAGACAATATACTAAATGATCTTTCTATAGATCATGGTGAACATGAAAAAATGTATGTGGAATCTATATACATCTCAGGAAATAAGTTCATGAAATTCTATCAACATAGTCAAAATTGATAGGTAATTAATTGATTTGCATCATAGAATAGATTCTGAAGGCTTTCTTTAATTGTATCTATTAATGAAGTTCTCATGAAATATCATTTAGTTCATGAGAGACAAGTCCCCGTGTGTGGTATTCGACTATGGATTTTTTTTAAAGTTGTCTTTCAAATTAATATTTTATTTTAATTGGTGCATCTATATGTAATGATGAAGTTCATTTTTTGATGTGGTTTTTGGCACTGGCTGAACCATTAACTCACCCCTATGGGGAAATTATTGAAATATATGCTACTTAAAGGAACTAAACCTTACCAGGTCATTACTCAGAGATTTATTAGTAACATGCATATTTAATTGGACATGCATATTCTGGAACCTACAGGTTTCTTTGAGTAAAGAACTATCTCAACAATTATAACTAAGATATGTAATAGGCATCTAAACTGAACTAAGGTCAGAGTTTTGAAGTGTATGCACATATATAATACAATTGTTGGCTCGAGTGAGTTATCAGGGAAAAGACATTGGGTTTAGGCACGGGAGGCCAACAATGCTCCATTGTAGTCTACGATAGCACTAGCATTTTCACCTCACCCGAAGCGTGCCGTGACCAAAACGGGAGAAGGGCTCAATATGGAATTGAGGTGGTCTAAGTTAGACATGGCTAGTCATACACATATGCATTCATAAAACATGGAACATAGATAATGATATCCTAAACTCATACATATGTACTCATCATATGTACCACAAAACTAATAACATACTAGTATCGATCTATTAAGCACGAGCCTCATGTAACAAGGAGACTAATTAATTTTTTTTATAAGCCATAGTACAAGATGTGCAATAAACTTATGAGTCTTAACAATCATCAAGTCAAATTACATTAAGGTGATAGAACATAATACATTATAACTTGGCTTCTTGCCATCAACAATACAAAGAATACACGACTCAGTAGCTCAGGTCAGATATGCTCTGCACCTCAGTTCCCTAGTTTCTAGCCCTTCCTACTTCTACTCTTGTGTCTGCGTACCTCCTTAGCGACCCAATCCATCAATGTCTCATCAACAACCCCGACGATCAACGAAACTCAACAACAATAGTAGCAACACTACTAACAACCAACCTCTTCCTTTCTGTTCTTCGTCTTTTTATATCCTTCCAAGCTGCCTAGACTGCCAATTCTCGATAGGTTGCTTGCTTCCTTGGATGCCTTTGTGCTTTCTTGTCTCCTCTGCTGCCTTTGCCTTCCAATTCCACCTTGTCATTACCTTCCTGCAACTACTCATTTCGCCACCCAATTATTGTTGCCATTTGTCCTTTCCTGCCCTACGGTTGGTCAAAACTAGTCAAAACTCTTCAAAATTAACAAAGGCTCCAACAGGCCCCAACCACAATTTCTTGACTCGTCCCTGAGTCAAGTCAGTTTGACCTCTGGTGGCTCTGTTGTTGTTTCCATGGGTTCTACGGGTGATGACTGTGTTGCTACCAATGCTATTTCCATCGTATGTTATGGCAGCACCTCTGTTGCTATGATACCTTCTTGCAGAATAGGCATCCCTTCCATTTCCAACCTAGCCCATCATGTGGCATTTATTTTTGTGCCCCTTTCTTGACCTTGTGACTACTCCATTCCAAACGAAGGCCCCAACTCAGGGACTGTTGTTGTTGTCTACTGCATGAACTCACTGTATCGTTGGATAGCCAAGTTCCAATTTGCGAGGATCACGTCTGCACTTTGTGTAAATGTCTTGCCTAATTGCGATGTCAAGGTTGTCGGTTGTTGGACCTGCATGTCATCCAGTTGCTGGCAGCTTGAATCACATGCCTATTTTAATAGCAGGACCTGCATTCGCACTGGGGGCTGCAAGTCTCAGATTACTCTCTTCATCCTGGCCGACTCCTCCTCAATTGCGTCACCCTAGGCTTGGAGGACATCAATTTGTTCATTTAGTTGTTACAACTAAACAAGATCTGTGCATGCCCTTGTGCTGACAAATAGAGACTGAATTTTATCTTGCAATGGGTAGACTTGATGATTCTTCAGAGCTAGAATGCCAGACCAGTCATGGACCTTGCCCATTAAGGCGTATTCGTCGGTGAGGGCATCGGCTAGTGCTTGTTCCTTTGTCTCGAGCTCTTGTATCTTGCTTTAAACTGAGCATGTATATATTTCCATAGGGTCTAGCAGTGCGAACCTTACAGTCTCTAGCTTCTTCCTAATCTTCGCATTTGTGGTTGCTAGGCATATGCATGTCGTCTGTATGTGATCGCAGCAGTCGATCAAGGAGCAGGCAGACATGTCCGCCAGTGCTTCCATGTTGGCTTCGACGACTGTTTACCACATGGATTGAAATCTCTGAGTAAGCTGATGCACTTGTTCTTGCAACCCTGTATTTGCCTCTTGCACGCAATCACGTTCTTCCATTACTACGAGAAATTGCATCGTCTGCTGGTCATTCTCCTTAGCCAATTTCTCATGCAGGCCCTCGGCCTTGTGGGCGGCTTGCTGAATGAACGAAAATAACTAGGCTGATGACCAGTGATAAAGTGTATCAGGCCTCATTGTGTCTCGTTCTAGAAACTATTTTTGTAGGGGTAGGCTGCTTGCAATGGATTTATCGCCATGTGAGGTGGGTGAATGCTCTTGCTGGGATGGTTGTTGTGATGGCAAGGTGAACGGTGGTGTGGCTTGGGTGATACTAGGGTTCGGGGGGGGGCTGTCATCTTTATAGGGAGAGCGGGTAGGTACAGGTGAGTCCTTTATCCATGCCAACTGGTATCCAAGTGTCTTCTAGTTAGTGGGTCTAGTCCTAGCATCGGTGTTGTACTCTCAGTAGGTGGCATTCCTAAGGTCGAGGTGGCACCTTCCTTCCAACTAGTTGACTGATATTCTGATTCCATAGATATTCTCCTGTGGCCGAAGGGGAAGAGCTCAGACACCATTGCCGAGGTGGAAGTTGTTTTCGGGGATGACTCCCATGACTGATGTATTGTAGTGGTTGCGATGTTGGGGATTTCCTCGACCATGGCAATTACGGGAATTTGGTGCTCAACCTCAACAGTGAGATCAATGACTGGGGCTTGGGTGCTAACTTTCAGCTTTTTGGTAGTCGGCTTTTTGACTTGGGGGGTGTGAATGACTTGTTTCTTTTGTGGCTTGGGCACTGGTGTCATGGAGGGACCCTGGGCTACAGCTGCGGGAGATGTCATTGAGAGGGGTGGCGTTACAATGGGGAACAACATAGTTGAACCTTGAAAATGTTTGGGATATTCACCCTCACCTGGCTCGAAGCTTATGATTGTCCTCCTTATCTCGAACATTTTGTCCTCCATTTGGAGTAGCATTAGTTGGAGTACTTCCGTTTCCACCCTTCTATAGCTGATTTCTGCCCCCTCTCCTTCTTGGTTCTGTGGTGCCATAGCTCCGAACATGTACCTGGTGCATGGCAGCTAGCTGGGTGTCGAACACAGGAAGATTTCTCAAGTTGAACAGTGTGGACTTTTGTAGCCTTTTGAAGTCTCCCCTGATTCTGGAGGCCCTAGTGCCATCCTCCAGTTGAAACTCTTTTGCATATACCTCCCTCTCCATTTCTGGGAATTGGAACCCACCTGTGAAGTTGTTTTCGATGAGGTTCGACCAATCGTATTTCCCATATAGGTTGTACATAAATTTGATTCTTACATCTAGAGAGATTTGTGGAACTGATGTGATTCTCTTGGCCATTGTTCCCCTTCTTCTGTAGACAATGTGCACTGGTGGTATTTTGTTTCTCCTGTCTTGCTCCTATTCTTCCAAGTGCTTCTGGAATCCTTCTAGTGTTTGAAATTCTACCATTCCCTGCATTCTTCTAAGAGTTATGTATCTAGTTCTAACATGACATCCCCTAACTGACAAGGCTTTAATCAACTAATTACTCTAGTGGCCTTTCCATGTATTCTAGCTATCTTTTCGCCGTTGTTGGCTGACTCATATGTGCCAACTATGACGTGGGCTTGAAAAGTATAGAGTAGGCTACATGCCATCCTTATTTTGTCGTGATGGGCTTATTTATTAACTAATTATATGCTTAACACGAAATATTTTGCGACCCTCCCTGTTGGAATTATGTTTCAAGTGTTGTCCTTGATGGCAACTCACTCAGAGGTTGGTACAGGTGATGGCAACTTAATCAGAGGACAGATCTCAGTACAGCAGGACAAGAAAGAGATATACGCAGGTTCATCAAGGAGAATCAGCGTATACACGCAGGTTGGATTCAGTAAAAGCGCATACATGTGAAAAGTACCTTTG
>APFE030133439.1:0-21396 GCA_000404065.3 Pinus taeda
GGGATCGCCTTTGTCCGCAGAGGGGATTTACCTACACAACAAGGCTGTAAGCTGCAATTGGCAGCAATTCAAATCCCCTTGAAGGGATTGTGTTGTCCTTGTCGAGAAGCAGATCTGAGGAAATCTCTCTCTGGGTGAGACAACAAAGAGGTATGATTTCCAGTTCATGAGTTTGCAGAGGCAGAGGGAGTGACATAGAGCCTCAACGTAGTGCTTGAAGGGCGTAGTTTCCACCAGGGCAGAAATCCGTTGGAAAAGAATGAAGACACGTAAAAGGGGAATTTTCTCCTTAGAGGACTTTCTACCAGAAAGTTTGAATTTCTCACTTGCTGAGTAGATGAGCAGTACTAAGTAGTGACTAGAGGATTCAGTTCGACATTTGGCAAAGATGGCAGCCACATCTCCGAGAGGGAGGTGGGGAGATTTAGAGTTGTAGTTCAAAAGAGCTACAGATGGGCAGGATCGTTGAGGAGTCCACTTCTTGGATCAATTCCTTTCTACGGGAGCCCAACATTCAGCAGTAGCGAGATGGAATTAGTGTCAGATGATGTAGTGGAGTGTTTGGAGGACAGATGCAAAAGCTAGCGACCAGACACTGATTAATGCAAAGCAAGGTTGGCATCGTTTGAGAGGGAGTTGTAGTACAGATGCAGCAGTGGCAATGACAGTTTCATGGGAAGTAGTACAGTAGCAGCAGCAGCACAGTGTTGGTGGTAGCAACAGCACAGAAAGGAGGTGCTTCAGAAACAGAGCAGCATGTAGGTGGACATTGTTGCTAGAGCACTTTCTTGGCTAAGAGGGAGTATTAGTTTTTGGCAACATTGGAAGTGCTCTAGCCTTGAAAATTGGTGGAGTGGTTAACGCACATGAGTTCTAAAGAACGCAGAAACCGTTTGGTGAAATTCCACCAGGATAAATAATTAATATTTTTAATGGAGTTCCTAAGTCTAAACTTAGGGAAATTAAAATATTAATGGGTATTAATCAAAATATGGGTGAGAATGATCTAGAAGGCGGATCAAGTCATGTTTTAATCATACTATTGATTAGAGACTTTATCTCGACCATTGGAAAATTATAAAATGGAGGCTTGGGTTCAATTGGAAACACACACAAAGAGATTGAGGATATTGCTTTTCTGAAGTGAGAAGTTCTCAGAAGGGAAATTGATTGGGGAGATCTTGCAGCAGAGGGGCAGTGAGAATCCGGAAGGACTTTTCAAATAATACTGAGCCGGGAGAGCTGACGCTGGGCCAGTTTGGACCCACACAGTCCTGATGCAAAGCCAAAAAGGCTAGTGCAAAGTAGAAAAATAAGTGTGTCCTATGTATCTTGTTCTTTGCTTTGTTTTCTGTTTCATGAGATCAAATATTTAATTAGTGTAGTTTGCAAAAGTAATTTAGATTTAGATTTGCTACAGTAGGGGTTCCTTAAGAGTGTAGGAATTTTCACACCTATTTGGTTTATATATTGATAAGCTAGAAGAATGGCTAAACAACATCAGTGGAGAGGGTTTCAACTAGTGGGTTATATGGTGAAACTACTTTTGTATATTGATGATCTTATCTTAATTGCAAAATAGGCTCAAGGTTTGAGAGATCATTTGAAGGCCTTAGAGATTTTTTGTCAAGAGGTTGGGATGCAAGTAAACACTAGCAAAACCAAAGTCATGATCTTCTTCTCTTTAAATTGGAAAAAGCAACAAGTTAGCTTTATATTTGAGGAAAAATCCTTGGAGATAATGGAAGAATACAAGTACCTAGGAATTGTTTTTCACAACAGGCTTAGTTGGGAGACATGCATAACTAAAAGGATACAAGGGGGATGGAGAGCTTCTTACCTCCTTTAGAACAGATGCAGAAAAGTAGAATTATGGGACTAGAAAACCAAGAAAACTCTTTTTGGAGTGTTGGTTACCCCAGTTGTCCTCTATGGATGTGAATTTGGGGGGATCCGCATGTCAAAGCACAAGCGGAGACAACTATAAAGAATTCAAAAGCACTTAATCATTAATAACCTCAAAGTCAAGTCAACTATCCCATATGAGATCTTGCTAGAGGAGGTTGGAATGTTCCCAATGGAGGCTTCAACAATCATTCGTTTGTTAAGTTATTTAAAAAAGGTGGAAAACATGGATGAACACCGTTGGCCCAAGATAATTGTTGCAAAGGAGCTAAAGTGTAGGAAGAAAACTTGGAGGAAGCAAAATGATAAGTGGATGAGAAAATGGGGAATAAATTGGCAAGACTATCCTAACTCTAAAGAGGAGATAAGAAAGTGGGTACTTGAAAAATTCAGGACTCCCATGTGAGAGAAATAGGTTGGCAAAAAAAAATCAATATATGTCAAAAATTTCAACCCAACACAGTCGCATGACATATTGAGTGTTTCAATCAAAGGAAAGGCTAAAATTTTAATAGCACAGCCAAGATTCCGGGGGAGCGTCCTGCCCACCCTACAAACCCGCTCCCAATTCGCGCTTCGCTCAGGAGTTAGTCGAGAGCACACTCCCTTTAAAAAAAAATGCTCCTGGTTTTTAGGGAGCAATTAGGGGAGCGGTCAGGAGCAGTCGCTCCTTGACCGCTCCCGTACGCTTCGAGAGCGATTTTTAAGAGGTGGGGCAATCGGGGAGCAATTTCTCCCGACCACTCCCTCTCATAAAAATCGCTCCCATCCGTGCCAGAAAAGGAGGCCGTGCGACCGAGAGAGGGGCGATGGTTGGCGACGGAGAGGGAGAGGAAAGGGGAGGGGGAAAAGGATAAAAAAACCCTCTCCCCTATCATTTTTCACAATTTCATCCATTGGAGGGAGCAAGAGGAGCAAGAGAGAGTTTGGAACTTGCAAGAGAGATTGGAGCTTGGGATTGAAGGCCAAAGAGGTAGGATCTACACTCTAATCTAGCATTTTTTTTATGTTCATTGCTAAATAAATAAATAAATAATTTTCTATTTCCCACTCCCATTCCTCCATTTTTTTGCAGACTCAAAACTTCAAACATCATGGTTATATGGCTTGGCATTTTTTTCTTCTTGGTTCCTTTTTTGGTTATTATGGTGTTGGAAAGTAGAAAAAGGAGGGTTGATCATGATGAAGAAGTGGGTTATATTGGATTTGATGAAAACCCTGGAGAGGAGTACCTTGGTGTGGAGGAAGAGAGTGAACATGATGAGGCCCCAAAAACTAAACAAGACTAAACCCCATTGTGGAAATATGTTTCTAGGCCTGAAGGAGGGAAAGGGGGTGGAACCACTAAATTTGCACGCCCCCATCACAACAAAACTTACACAAGTTCATATACCCGTGCCAAAAGGCACCTCTGTGGGAAAAGGCCATGGGATGAAGCTAAACCAATAGGAATCAAAACTTGTGTAAGTGTGTCAGCAACAGATAGAGCCAAATACATAAGGGAAGAGGAGGAAGCCCAATACAAATCTAAAAAATCAAAGGGTTTCTTTGAAAATAGCTCACAATCACATCAACATGCACAAAGAACTCCTTCAGCATCCTCCCATGGCAGTGGATATGGAGGCACAGGAACAAACATCTCTTTAAGGCGTAGAAACATATCAGATTTCCTTGATGAAGGGTGTACGAATGATGTGGATTCAAAAATTTAGCGGTTTCTCTATGCATGTGGGATACCATTCAATGTTCTTTGCTCACCTTATTGGCATGAAATGGTTTCTGCCATCAATGATGCCCCCAAAGGATACAAAATCCCTGGGTATGACAAGGCTAGAACCGTTGGAATTGATCATGAAAAAGCAAAAAATGTCACATTCTTTGATTAGAATGACAAATTCTTGGACTAAGCATGGGGTGTCCGTTGTATCTGATGGATGGACAAATGTAAAAGGCAAGCCATTGGTAATTGTTCTTGTTGTGTCCGTTAGTGGTGCCATATTTCTTTCAGCATATGATTACTTAGAGAAGTTCAAGACCAGCATCAACATTGCAGATACAATGTCATCCAAGTCATCACTGATAATGCCACTAATTGTAAGGCAGCGGGAGCAATTATTGAGGATAAATAACCCAACATATTTTGGTCTTGGTGTTTGGTTCACACAATGAACATTTTGATGCATGATATTATTAAGAACAAAAACCAACAATACAAATGGATTGGTGATTTGTACAAGAGAGGCAAACAAATGATAAAATTTATTGCAAATCATAGCAATACCCATGGGCTTTTTCGCAATCGCTCAAGATTGGAGATGTTGAAGATTGCGAGACTAGATTTGCTAGTTATTACCTCACATTTAGGCGCCTTTTGAAGGTAAGAGAGTCATTGGTTAGCACGGTATCATGTCCACACTGGCAGATATTAAAGGACAGGGCTACAAATGCAGTTGACAAGCAAGGTTTTGAACAGGTGGAGCAGACTGCTCTGATGGTTTGTTTTGGGCACGTGTGAGGCAAGTATTGGAATTCACCAGGCCCATTTATAACATGATTCGTTTTGCAGATACAGAGAAACTAGTGATTGGGAGGTGTATGAGCAGATGGATACCATATTGGGGCAAATAAAAGATATTGTTCAGGAAGATTATCCCAACTTGTATACACTGATTCACAATTGTGTGTGTACACGATGGAATAAACTTAATGGTACTGCTTATGTCAAACTGCTACTCTCCATCTTGGTTGGGTCAACCTGCACCTGGGGGTGAGGTTAGGATCAAACCCCATATAGATCCAGAGGTATCTACAGGATATGCAAGCATTAGACAAGTTGTTCCCTGATAAGGAGGAGTGTGCTAATCTGCGTCTTGAATTAGGCATATACTTCAGTTGCAATGGTTTGTTTGGTTCTTTACATGCAATGGAAGATAGAAACAGATTTGATGCTCTCACATGGTGGGAAGCATATGGCGGCATGTGAATTTTGCCAAAATTGGCAAAAAAAGTTCTCTCACAAGTTGTAAATACTTCTTCTGCAAAGAGGTGTTGGAGCACCTACAGCTTCATACATAATATGAGAAGAAACAGACTCAATGAAAATAGGGTAGAAAGCTTAGTTTATATACACTACAACTTGAGGTTGTTGAGTCATTATTGTGGTCGGGCTTATGAGGATCCAACATATAAAATTTGGGACAACTACCCAGAGGACGATAATTTGGAGGATGGCACTATACATCTTGAAGAATGTTGATTTTTGGTGGCATTGGATGTGATCTAAGTCTCAAATTTTACAGGGAATCTTAGACACATGCATTCTCCAATACCCAGAAATCGTTTTGGAAATTCCACTCGAAGACAGCTTTATTAAAATAATAAATTGTTTTTAATGGGACCCTAAGTCTAAACTTAGGAAATTAAAATAATTAATGGGTATAAATCTAAATTATGGGTGTAACTTCTAGAAGAAGATGAGGATAAAGCCAAAATGATCTAAGCCATGGATTAGAAGTTAATCTGGGCCATTGGTTGTCCAATAGAAAGATCTAAGAAGAGGCTTGAGGTGCGCTTGGAGAACATACAGAGGGGAGATCAGAAGTTCAATTTTCTGAAGCAGAGCAGCTGCCGAAAAGATTTTCGATAGTGATCTTTTATAGTGAGGGGCAAGTATAGTATCCAAAGGGAAATCTTTCCCGGTCGAAGAATACTCAGCAAAGAAGGCAGAGAGAGATCCAGCAGTGGCAACGCAGAGCTAGAGAGGTTGACATAAGGCCACGTAGGGCAATGCAAAAGCCAAGAGGGAATCCGAAAATCAGCTGAAGTAATTGATTACAGAAGCCGAAAGTCGAGGTGTGAATACGAGAAGTGAAAATCAAATTTTCTAAACAGCAGATTGATCAGCTGAAGGGGTGATGTTGTCCCAGAGGGTGTGACGTTGCGTTGACGCAGTGATTGCACAAAGGCTGCATAGAGGTAGCCAAGAGCAGCTCATTCAATGGTTGGATCAGCGAAGATTTCCAGTGATAATGTGAGGTAACCTCACTTATCTTTCTGTCAGTGATATTCTCTGTAACTGGCTTGCTGGGAAGGCATCCAGAGATTGTATTCAAAAATTACTACTACATAATAATAAAACCCTCAAAGTTGTTGCATCGATTTTCCCGCATTGGGTTTTTCCATGGACATTTGTCCAAAAATAACTATGTAGATGTGTTGTATTCTTTCCTGTTCAGTTTCTTGTTTCCGCTTATAACTTAAATGGCGTAGACTGCAGTGTATTAGTTTCAATATTTACTGTAGGAAACAGTAAGAAACTTGATTCAGAAATTAACAAGTAGGAGAAACTTAATCAGTTGTTGTAGTAGAAACTTGGGCATCCAAATTTTCACATCGTATTAGAGTTGCAGGTGAAACAAGAGAACGGTGTCGGAAGAGCCCAGCGTTGAAGGAGGAAGGGAGTTCGAAATCCCTGCAGAGTTAGCAAATCGAATCCCCAAAGGGATTGTGCAGTTCAGGCTAGGAGGACTAGATTTTAATGGTAAATCTCTCTCTTAGTGAGTCGACAGAGAGGTAGGATTTCCATATCGAAATTTGTCAATGACAGAGGGAGCAACACATCAATAGCTTCAAGGAAGAGGGGTTTCTAGTGGGATGCAGTTTTCTGCAAGTAGTTGCTGGGCATAAAGTTGTCAGAAGGAAGAAGAGAGACACTTGAGGGAATTTCTTCCTCAGAGAATTCCTAGCCAGGGAATTCGAATTCTCAGTTTCTGAGTAACAAAGGAGAGAGGAGGCTATTCGACATTTTTGTTTGGCAGGGATGACAACCAGTGGGTTGAGAGATTAGGATTGTTTGGATGGTGCATCCAACTATGTGATCTGGAAGACAAGGATGTCGTGCCTTCTGGATGATTGTTTTCTCAAAACCTACGAAGATAGCGTGGTAGCTGTGCCTGCGGATCCAGATCCACTCAAGAAGTACAAGGAAGAGATTGCGAAGACGAAGAGAATGATCCTCGATGGAGTGAAGGATCATGTAGTTTATAACATCGCTAGCAGAGCGACTGCTAAAGAGATGTGGGATGCATTGTCGACACTGTATCAGGGATTTTCCAAGCAATGGAAGATGTACTTGGAGTAGAAGTTGAGATCTATGCAGATGCAGAAGGGGGAGCGCATTGATCCATTCCTTGCGAAGCTTTGTCCATTCCTTGCGACGCTTCAAGAGACGCGAAATGAGCTGGTAGTTGTGGGGTCAACACCTCAAGGTTCCGATATGGTAATACTGGCCCTAAATTCAATATCTAAGGAATGGCAAATTTTTGTCCAGACCATCCTCGGCTGGGCGACTTTGCCAGACTGGGATGGAATGTGGGCAGCTCTTAAGCAAGAGGAGCTGAGGAGAGACTTGGTCAAGTGTAAACTTAACGGAAGCAGTAGTAGTGGGTCGAAGCCCAAGGAGGAAGAAGAGAATGCAGCCCTCACATCCAAGGGGCAGCAGGAGCAATAGAGGAAGAAGAAAGATGTTTCAAACATCAAATGCTTCAGGTGTGGTGAATTCAATCACTACGCAACAGTGTCCTCTTGGGAAGAAGGACAAAGATGAGAAGCATGATTTGAAGGTTGTAGCCGCGAAGATTGAGGAGGAGGATTTCGCCATGACAACCCTAAGCATCTCCAAGAGCGAGGTGGGGTGATTTAGAGTTGTAGTTCGAAAGGAGTGCAGATGGGCAGGATCCTTGAGGAGCCCACCTCATGGATCAATTTCCTGCTACGAGAGCCCAAATCAAAAGTAGCAAGATGGACCAATGTCAGTTGGTGTAGAGGAGTGACGGAGTGACAGTTGCAGTGGCTAGGAGCGCCAGAGACTGAGCAGTGCAGAGCAGAGTTGGCAGCAATGCAGTTGGCATAGAGCAGAAATCAGCAGCAGCGCAAAGGCTTTAGAGGATCAGCGTAGAGACTAGCAGTACTCAGACTCCAACAATGAGATGCATCATATTGAACACTTGTTTAGTAATTTGGGATGCTTTTCCATTGTTGATGCAGTAGCAGCAGCGGTTGGAGAAGGTTGCAGTTCAGATGTAATTGGCAGTGGCAGTGCCAGCAACAGCACAGATGCAGAATTGAGAGGGAGTTGCAGTATGGATGTAGTGTTGACAGTGGCAGGATCAGCAATAGTACAAATTCATCGTTTCTGCAGTAGTTGATGGACTGGATGTCAGACACCAGCGACGCAAAAGGAGATGTTACATAACAGAGTGATGGTTCAGCAAGGTGCATTGTTAGAGCACATTCCTCGCTAATAGGGATTGCTGATTTCTGATAGCATTGGATGTGCTCTAAGTCTCAAATTTACAGGGAGACTTAGACACATGCATTCTCCAATACCCAGAAATTGTTTTGGAAAATTCCACTCGGAGACAGTTTTATTAAAATAATTAATTTTTTTTAGTGGGACCGTAAGTCTAAACTTAGGAAAAATAAAATAATTAATGGGTATTAATCTAAACTATGGGTGTAACTTCTAGAAGAAGACGAGGATCAAGCTAAAATTATCTAAGCCATTGATTAGAAGTTAATATGGGTAGTTGGTTGTCCAACAAGAAGATACAAGAAGGGGCTTGAGGAGCACTTGGAGAACATATAGAGGGGAGATCAGAAGTTCAATTTTCTGAAGTAGAGCAACTGCCGGAAAGATTTTCGATAGTGATCTTTTGCAGTGAGGGGCAGTGATAGTATCCAAAGGGAAACCTTTCTCGGCCGGAGAATACTCAACAAAGAAGGCAGAGAGAGATCCAGTAGTGGTCGCGCAGAGCTAGAGAGACTGACGCAGGGCCACACAGAGGCAGCGTAGAAGCCAAGAGGGAATTTAAAACTCAGATGAAGGAATCGATTGCAGAAGTTGGAAGCTGGAGTGCGAGTCTGGGAGGTAAAAATTGAATTTCTTAAGGAGTAGATTGATCAGTTGAAGGGGTGATGCTGGGCTGATGCAGTGATTGCGTAGACGCAGACAAGGGCAGCTCATTCAGTGGCTAGATTAGCCAGGGTTTCCAGTGATGGTGTGAGGTAACCTCACTTATCTTTTTGTTAGTGATATTCTTTGTAACTGGATTGTCGGGAAGGCATCCAAAGATTGTATTCAGAAATTACTACTGCATAATAATAAAACCCTCAGATCTGTTGCACCGGCTTTTCCGCATTTGGGTTTTTCTGGGGACATTTGTCCAAAAATATCTGTGTATATGTGTTGTATTCTTTCCTATTCAGTTTCTTGTTCCCGCTTATAATTTGAATGTTGTAGACTACAGTGTATTAGTTTTGATATTTACTCTAGGAAACAGTGACTTGATTCAAAAATTAACAAGTATGAGAAACTTAATCAATTGTTGCAGTAGAAATTTGGGCATTCAAATTTTCACAAAGAATTGGAAACAAAACTTATGAGAGATGATGATGAAGCAACAACAACCATGTCACCCCCACCATCCAGTAGCAGTGCTAGTGCTCGAGTTCCAAGTATTGTTCTTTTGTTGCCGCTGCCTCCATCTACATCCTCATGTGCCTTCTGTTTCTGGTCGTGTGACTATGCGGGAGGAGACTCCTAGAAGACCACCACAACCTGCTCAGAAATTAGACATTTCTCGTGGCAAGAGGAAGTTGTAGACGGGCATATGCTTTCTGGCTATGGTTGTGCGACTGTGCAGGAGGAGACTCCTAGAAGACCACCATGACCTGCTCAGAGATTAGACATTTCTTGTGGCAAGAGGAAGTTGTAGATAATAGATTTACTTGTCTTTTCTAGTTTCTAGTAGTTTTAATAACTGTTGACTATTTCATATTTATTATGATATTTTTTGTAAACAATTATCAATATATGACAATTTAAGTTTGAAGTTTGCAATTATAACTGATTGGTAATGAATTATGATTATGATGCTTTAAGAAAGTTGAAAGTTGTTTCATTTCATTTCATTTCATGTTAGATATTCTTTGTTGTAATGGTTACACTTAGCTTACAAGTACAACTTTGGTGATCAATTATGATAATTGTTATATATTGAATTTTGAAAGCTTGAAACTTTAAGATTGATGAATCATGAGACTCAATATGTTTTATGTTACTAACTTGTGGATGTGGTTGATGAAGATTATAACTTCTAGATGATTGTTGTTATATGGTTCAATCTATGTTTTTTTATGCTTTTTATATCTAATTCATCATTCTACATGCTTTTGTTGACATATATGCATCAAAATATAAAATCGCTCCCAAACCGGGAGCTTCTGAAAATATTGCTCCCACTCCCACTCCCTATTTTCATTCCTGCTCCCAAGTAACTTTGAGTGCAGCTGAAGACCGGATCTCACCATCTTAGGGGTGAAACAGGTAGATGGATAACTCCCAAGGAAGAGCAGGAAGAAAGAACTTGCATCTTTTGTTGGAAAGGAGCAGTTAAAACTGAATGGCACTTCATCGTGGAATGTCCGGCTTATGAGGACATTCGTAATCAGTTTGAAAATAATCTAAAGGTGGACAGGTTGAACAAACTGTTTGACAAAGCAAGAGTTCACAAAACTGCAAATTTATTGATCAAGATTCATGGCAAAAGGCACTTTTTGAGGGAAAATTGAGACTGATGTTTTGTTTGGTTTGGAGTATAGGTCCCTTAGACCGTTGGGTCTCGTGGACGTCATTAAAATTCATTCAATTCAATTCACTTAACCTGCCAACATGTGGACGGAGAGGAAGTAAGCGTTTCTCAATGACAACCATAAATAATTTTGTCTTTCGTCTATGAAGAGAAGCTATAAACTCTTTCCTTTCACCTTTTGTACTGGGAGCTATATCTAGACACCATGTCTTGTTATAGTAGGTTGTCATTCGTTCTTTTCCACCATCAATTTTGAGTAGTTCTCTGTATAAACCCACATTCCAGGTCACATTCAAGCCTTTCTCTGAGAAGGCTTCATTGAAGACAACCTTGTGACCGTCATGTTCAGTGTCGACTAGCATGTCGTCACAATCAAAGAGAAGCGTTACAGACAGAGCTATGTCCAAATCACATCTTGTTGTATACTACCGATGGTGTTCTATTCGGTGAAATTTATTTTCTCTCTGCTTGAGCTGTGTCGTGTCATCACTAAATTTCTTCCTTATACAAATTATTAGGTGGCACAACTAGCTCCAAACTTACCTTTTTACCTTGTAGTCTCTCAACAGAATTCTATCACAGCCACACAATGGTTATATGCGATGACTGAATCATGAGAATATAATTATAATGTTCTAGTACTATATATTGTGGAAGTATTGGTTTTTTTACGGTGTCCATGTGGGTGGGGAACCCTGCAGACTCCCCTATTTTTCTTGTTTTTTTTTGGTTCTTCTCCTGTTGAGAAACTGTCCTGTGGACAATCTTCTTCTTTGATGAGCTGATCTATAGATTTCATTGCTAACTACTTAGTATGATCTGATATAGATTCATGATAACTTTCTATATTATTGAAATGAAAGTATGTTTCTTCCGTCCGAAAAAAAAAAATATTGTGGAAACGTCGACTATTTTTTTTGCAATCCCACATCGTTATGTAAGATAGAATGTATGATTTATGATTAACTGACACATATATCATCTAGTTTCAATGTAATTATTCTATGTTTGGGGTATACATAAAATCTCCATTCATTGCTCATATGGTCAGTTAGCATGCTCTCGTTCTTCCCATCAAGGTATTTCCTTAAGCATTCAAGGGAAAATACATGTTTTCTCCTGAGGAATTCCAACAACATAAACAGTCAAGCGTTGCACATCATGGAATTGAGCTGCATGGTTTCCAACCGACCCTTGCAGCTAGACAATTACCCTCAGAATAGAGTGGTTCCAGTTTGTAATCATCCCTTGTTGTGCTCATTAGCTGTAGCTAACTAACCCTTGCAGCTAGACAATTACGCTCAGAATAGAGTGGTTCCAGTTTGTAATCATCCCTCGTTGTGCTCATTAGTTGTAGCTACTCCTAATTGAGATGAACTAGTAATTGCTAACAAACCCATACCGCTCGGCTTATTGGTATAAGTTCTCAAATTCCAATCTTCGTTACTACAGGATGAAAATATATACGTGTGTGTATTTTATTTTAGAACTCCCAATGCATGGTGGTTTACTGTGCGAATGAAAATCACTATAATCATATACAGGATTAAGAGTATCACAATTACGATAAAATTTTGAGTTCCCGATAAAATAATGGAAAGGCCTACTATATCTCTAAATTATTCATCGCGTAGTCATTTTTGCATACAGAGCAAGAACAAAACTTTCACCATTACATCTGATAATTGATTTAACATTACATTTTGCTTCATATCATGCATAAAAAAGAGTTTCAACATAGCCATTGTTTGATAAAAATTCCTTTCGAGACAACTAGAAAATCTTGAAAACAATACAAAAGTATCTAATGATTATAATGGATCCATCAGTAAGGATTTCTGTAAGATGCAGGTGGTTCGATTTAACTAGAAGTTCGATTGAACTTGCTGTGATTGTTATTGCTAAGGAAACTCTTAAGAGAACAAAAGCTTTCAGGAAAAAATGGAACTTGCTGTGATTGTTATTGTTAAAGAAACCTTATAAGTGAACAAAAGCTTTCAAAACTTTTTTACAAGCGGTGGTTGCATTAAAAACAAACAGCCATTCTTCTCAGAACTATTAAGGGTCGGGGTAATATTGTAAGCCACCGCCTAATTGATAGGTTGGATCTGGTGAATAAATTTGTGCACTGATTTTTTAATCTTAATAAGGTTTGTGATATTCAGAATATGTAGTAAACTTTCGGGGGAGTTAATGCCATCCTATTTATTTATTTTTTAAATGTCAGTGAGTTTTTTTTTAAAATAACGTCAGTGAGCTTTGTGATATTCATGCTTTCATTAAATATTAAATATTATATATATATATAAATAATAAATTAAATTATTACTATTTAGTTTAATGAGAAGGTGTGATATTGAATTTGATTATATCTCAAGTCACTTGACAGGATAAAGTAAATTTGGAATCAAAATTAATTATATATGATGATTATTTAAGTTACGAATTGTAATGTACTCATGACTCTATGAAATTTGTAGTTATTGGTGTGTCTACACACATATAAAGGTTTAGATATTCATAAGCAATTAATTCTTCTAAAAAGGAGTTATTGCTTCATATGATTTGAAATCATAACATTATTGTTATTAGTAATAATTTTAATGAGTAACTTGGTAACATAAGTAGTGGCATCTTATGTTAGTCTTAGAGGGTATGAATTGTGGAACCACTATCACTTTTTGTATCAATGTTAATTACAATTTAGCCAATGAAAATTGGTATTTGTCAGAATAGGTATCATGGTTATGAGAGGCACAAGATGGAGTAGGGTTGCTAGAGGGCATGGTATGGTGCCACCACCACATCCATCTCCTATCACTCCACCCAATGAGGGGGGCATGTCATGGCGCAAGAATAGATACTCATCGAAGAATTTTTTAACTTAATGAGATCATTCCAATACATGTCAAAGGCATTAATAACCCAATCAGAATGGGAGTAGGGAGGACCTGTTACACATATTGAAGCACCTGGAAATCTTGCAAGAAATTATGTGCGTCAAGATTTGGAAAAGGTAAAATTGTTGGAATTTTGGAGGTATGTGGATGGACAAACTGTAGAGGCATGGCTAGAAAACATGGCAATGTGCTTCACGTTGAGGGACTACACCTCAAATTTGAAGTCAAAGATGGGTGTATTCTAGTTGAAATGGAATGCATCACTTTGGTGGAAGACATTATTACCCCTGTTGGGAATGGATATCTTGGAAGTAACCTGGGAGTTATTCGAAGAAAATTTAGGAACCTCTACTTGCCGGAGGAATTCATCGAAAGACAACTAAATGAATTCAATGCATTGAAGCAGGGAAACCGCTTAGTGCATGAGTATGAGGCTCATTTCATGGAAGTACTTCTTTATGCCCCGAACTTAAACACAAAGAAGTTTAGAGTGAACAAATTTGTGTATGGACTAAATTTTAACATTCGAGCTAAGGTTAGGATCTTAATGCCTCACACCTTGCGTGAGACAGTTCAACATGCAATCATCGTTGAAGAGGATATCTTGAATAGTGGACCAAGTAGGTCAACAAAAACTTTGGAAATAGTATGGATCACAAAAACTTTCAGAGGGGACCGGTGCACAGTCATCAAAACTGATCAACACGAAACCTAAGAACACCATATAAGCATTTAGCTCAGCAGTCATGCATGGTATCTCAGCAGACTCATCAGTGACCGCAGTACTATCCTACGCAACAACACCATACCACACCACCATAGCACCGATCACAACAATCTGGCTCTTACCAGCAAAGTTCCAGACCAACTACCAATTTAGCCAGTAGTAGGAGCCAAGCTCCTAAGAGGGGGTGTGAACTTGTGGAGGTCCACACTACAAGAGGGATTTCCCTCAAAGGACAGGTAATTCCAACTCAACTTGGATAACATCCATAGTGGGGGATCTAGGGAAGGCTCATCCCATCCATGCAGCAGTGAAAAATCATTAGGTTGAGCACCAATCCACAGTGTTGGAGACATCAAGTAGTATTGATGGTACGAATTTTGTCATTTTAATAGACCCAAGAGCTACTGAGTGTCTTATTTCTCTAAATTAATTATCCAAAATTAAACATGAAGCAATTGCACAACATGATTTTTGGCATGTAGATATGGCATGCGGTATGAAAATAAACGTGGGGAATATGGTAAGGGATTGTGAGGTGGATTTGGGAGTATGTAAATCCAAGGTATCTTTGTACTCTACAATATTAGGATCCTATGATGTAGACATAGGAATGGATTTGTTGGAATGGCACGAGGTAGTTCTAGACTGCAAAGACAAGATATTGCATTTCGCAAACAATGGTGGGCAAGAAATTCCTTGATGGAAAAGAACTGAGGGGTGTCCCTAAGGTTCATCTCATCAATGCAATTGACGAAATGTAGAAGAACGGGATGTCAATTGTTCACGGTGATAACTCTAAATAATTAAGGCAACTCTGAAAATCTTGATAAGCATCCAATTGTCAAAGTGTTCCTTATCCAAGATCCACTATCTTGGACACATTATCTTTGGGAAGGGAATTATGGTAGACTCAGCAAAGATTGAGGACATCGTGGAATGGCTAACGCTAACCAATGTTCGCAAAATATGTAGTTTCATGGGCATGGCTAGGTATTATCGCAAATTTGTCGAATGGTTTTCAAAGATAATAACCCCCATTACCAAACTCCAAAGAAAGAATAAGAAGTTTGTTTGGACTAAAAAATATGAAGAGACATTCCAAAGGTTAAAAGTATTATTAACACCATCACCAATCATGAAAGTACCAAATATGGAGCAAGAAGTTCTAGTTTACACTGATGCATTCAAGGAAGGAGTTGGTTGTGTCATTAAGGAAATTTTGAGGTCTACAATGGGCCTCCTAAGGACAATAATAAAGTAATGCTTATGAACTTTTAAAGGACAAAAAACAATTACTTTTTTAATTGTATTTTTGGCTTATCTCCTTATAGGTTTGCTCAAATGTGAAATGTAGACACTTGTTGGATGTGGAATTAAATTCCAAACCATTACCCTCTCTACATACTTTTGAGTAGACCCACATCAAAAAAATTGAAAATACATGAAAACAAGTGTTGAAACATGTTTTTTTCATGTATTTTCAATTTTTTCGATGTGGATCTACTCAGAAGTATGCAAAGTCAACATGTGTTTTTCATGTATTTTCATTTTTTCAATGTGGGTCCACCTAGAAGTATCCATATTGGATACTCATTTGATTGACGGGTATCTACACTTAACATCTGAGTAAAACCTATAAGGAAATAAGCCAAAAATACAATTAAAAAAAAAATTTCCTTCTTTTCCTTCCAAAATATTTTCACCTGGGAATGACATCATCATCTTGAATTTTATTGGTTCTCTTAAAGTTAATTTTGTTCGTACATTTTTTGTTTCAAGGCCCATTTTTTACCTCAAAATTCCCCTAATGACTGACGTAAGAAGAGGAATAACGTATGCATCAAGGAAAGTTAAAACCCACGAAGAGAACTACGCAACACACGATCTGGAAATGATAGTTATTGTGTATGCCCTAAATATTTGGAGGCACTGCCTGCTAGGAAGAAATTTTGAACTAAAAAATGATCATTATGGGCTAAAACACATATTCACTCAAGACCATTTAAATGTCAGACAGAAAAGGTGGTCAGAGTTAATGTGAATATGATTTTGATATTACTTACATAAAATGAATAGTAAATAGGGTGGCAGATGCATTAAGTAGGAGGCCTCAAATATTTTCGTTAATACCCTTGAAGACAAACCTCAAGGAGAAGTTGCTCAATTTTCAAATTGAGGACACTTGGTAAAAGGAAGTTAGTAAGAGTTTGAGGGAGACGAGGATCCCAAAGTGTGAAGGGTACTCCCTAGGTAGTGATGGAATACTATGATTCCATGGGAGGATATATGTGCCATCAAATGAAGATATATGCCAACTAATCTTAAGCAAAGCACATCAAGCAGTGTACTGTTGAAGAATCTAGGGAAAATAAGTGTAGAGTGATTCTTCTTGACTTCATAACAATTTGTGGAGTCTTTTTACTTTCCTTGTTAACTTAATCTTCTTCTTATTATTAATGCATGTGTGTGATTTTCATCAAACTGCTATAAAAAACATAAGAACAAGAACACAAGATGTTGGCTCTCTTCTAGGGCTAAAACATCTCTTCTCTTGAGAGGAAAACCCTTTAGTAATTTTTCTCTTATTGAAGCATCTTATTGACCAATGCCAAACCCTAAACCCTTGAAAAGAATATCCTCCAAGCACAAGTCAAGTTCTTCCCTCTTCATGCACTTTGTTTCCCCGTCACTTTGTCCTTCTCCTTCCGACACTTCATCTTCCTTCTTTTGACACTTTATTCTTCTTTCAACTATTGATAGACCTTGTTGCACTTACTCTAGAAGAGACACCTTTTGATGAGTCCCTTTTCTTGTGATGACCCCTTCCTTCTTCTTGACCAAATGAGCTTCTTCTTCAAGGTATAGGCGCAGACTTGATATGACTGTCCTGCATCCCTAAATTCTTGTACGTGTGGTGGTTTACTTGTATTGGACACCTAATCCTCAATGGGTTAGTGTGGAAGCCAAATAGACAAAAGGAGTCCAAGAGACCTTGGGATGTGGAACCCAACGGTCACAATATGTACTATAAATGTATTTGTTAATAAAATTGCATTCTCATGTTTTATCTTTCATATTTGTTGCTGCCATGTGTGTGTTTAACATGGTATCAGAGCAGCCGTATTTCTGCCCTGCATAATTACTTTGAGCCATTTGTTTTATGGCCTTTATGTGCAGATCATTTCTGCCATTAATTCTGCATTTCATGAATATTCTCTCAGCTAAATTTTAGCTACAACTTGTTATTTCTCCAGCGCCATTTTTATTCACATGCCTTCTAAAAAATGCTCCTTGCTCAGACCTGCCATCTCTACCCTAATAAGAACACACCTCTGACTTATCATTGTTGGCACGTTTTTTGTATGGGTATAGCATCTCTTGGTCTTCCAGAACTGGAGCGTTGAATCTCTATGATGACTGCCCAACTCCTGGTGTCGAATTTCTATGATGAACGCCTAGCTCCCACAAAGAAACGCCCAAATTTGTAATGTTGCTCTGTTGATTGAGTTGAACGCTGGTCCGTTGATTTAAACATTGAAGTGTTAACGCAGTTCAAACGCTACCTTGAATGCCTCTCCTCCCAAGCTGCGCTGCTCACCTCTGCCATATGCTGTCATAATCCTCTATCCCTCTGCCAAATTTGGAGCATTGAGTTCTCCATGTGTTGGCTCATACTGATCCCTGTGTGATGAACCTTCTCCCATGCATCAATTTCTGAATGATGGTCGATCTTTTGCGTTGAAATAGTGAGATGAAATTGTTCATTGCTCTTGTATGTATAGTGGACACCATGGGTTGTAAGTTGAATCAACTCTATATCCTGCATTTGGAATGTTGTGCGATTGTTCCTTTGGCATTGGTTGTATATGTGAGATGGTGATGGCACATATATTTTGAAGATCGATTATATGATGGTGTATATGTGCATTGGACTGATAACCTATGGTGCAGTGACAACATGTGCGTTGATCCTCTGCGACGAGTTCCATGCTGTATGCATTTTTTGTGTTGAATGTGTTTTAAAGACTGTAAACTATGCTTTGTTAGTGTTGTATTGAAGACTTTGTATGGTGATTTTGAACTGTTTAAATATGTAAGGTTTGGTATGGTGCATTGAATTATTTTGAAGGCCGTAAATGCATTGTGAATTCCATGAAAAAAATGTGCATTCCTGAATTTGAACGTTCTCTATGTCCCTGAAATCTAGTCGTTTCCTTTGTCAAAAACGGCAAGTCTACAACCATTTTCCGAGCCTTTGAAGTTCGGAATTCAAGATTACTACAAAATGCATGAAAGTTGTGGAGGATTGTTGAGAAATACATTGAAGTCGACTTTGTGGAGGAAGGTCGTAGTAAGTTGAAAGGAAATTGAATAACATTGTTGAGTTACTGTGTAACTCTAACTACGATGCAGGTTGAACGAGCGACTCGGAAATTCAAGATTGAAACAATGTTTCAAATTTACGAGGTTATAATCGAAGCTGGGGTCAAATCAGTCGTTAAAGTAAGTACTGTAAGGCGCATAAAGAACCCTTAATTACCAAGAGAAGTTGGTGTTTAACTGAGGAAGAGGGCATGATGTTTTCCCTTCGTGTTTCAATGTATGGATTTCTTGCATAAAACTCGTGTTGTATGAGTTGTTGATTTCGACAGAATAAATGTTTAATCGAATAGTTGTGTGAAGCCCGCATCGCAATTCAGAGGAGTACACTATTTTTGTTTTCAAAGATAGAGTGGATTTCTTAATTTCATAAATCCAATTCATGTGAGCTTCTATTTTAATGGCAAGTGTTGAGTTTGAACCAGCGGTGGCCTAAATTCAAGAAGCAGAATGATGATGAAAGGAGTGGAATAGTCGATGGTTTCAAGGGATGTATTGAACACTGTGAAGGTCAGTCCCTCTGCATTGAAAGCATTCTCTATGCATTATATTTGCCTTATGGTGGTCGTTCCAATCATATGTATGTGGGTTGAATGTGAGTTGAATGCCATGCCACTTTCGATTTGGCTTTCATAGCTTCGTATTTGTGAATATCATACAGAAGTTCCTTCTGAAGCTATTTGTCTGCTACCAGTATTTCATCTATTTCACTCTTGTACGGTTTTATAAGCATACGTAAGCAGTCCATGAAGCAGCCTGTCAAATGACTGTTCTTGCTCTCAAGCAACCTTTTGAGTTCTATGAAGATTGGGATAGCATTTTGGACCAAATTTTTCTTTGCAATCTGAGTTACAACTCGCCTTGTTGACGCTGCAAAAGTTGCTGCTCCACTTTCTTCTTCGAGCTCCATATTCTCAGCTACCCCTGCAGCTATTTGATGCCTTGAATGCGTATCTCCTTACATGCTAGTATTTGCAGTGCATCCTGCAATACACACTGTGAAGCGAAATCATCAAGATCAAGCAAACCATCAGCTGCAGAAGCAAGTACTTCTGCACAGAGCTTAACTGAAGTTGCCAATAGGTGCTCAGGTTGCATCTGCTTTAATAAGGATACATAGATATGCATGCGCTTTAAACAAACTGCTTCATTCTTACCTCTTAATGAAAATAGATGGCATTCAATCTCTAAAGTTTGTAATGCCTCAATGTGACTGGCATATACATGGCAATCATTCAATATAAAGATGGCCTCCACAAAGATGTTATAAGCCAATAACGGTGCAAATATATTACATGCAAAAAAAGGTAATGACACCGAGGTTGATCCTCATCATATTTAGCAAAACAAGAACATGCTCCACGGATTGATACTGATACGCCTCCACACACTAAGATGTTGATATACACCTTTGACTCAATTCAAAACTTGTCCTTAACTTTGGTCGATGGTGGAAGGCACATTGAAGTTGTTTCTTGTTTGAGGGAAGTTGGGACGGTGCGTTGTTGGCATATTAACGAAGTTGCTCCAATTCAATTTAAAGTTGCTAATTGTTCAATTTACTTGTTCCCGTTGTGCAGTTTGGGCATAAATTTATGTGCAACAAACAAATTTGTTTTTCTCAATAGATTCTAATGAGAAGGTTGCTTTAATTTTTGGGGTGATATCAGTATTATATGCACCAGATTATCTGCTATTTGTTTGCAACAACAATTCAGATTTATGAGTGTTTTGCTTGTTGTTTTCGGCATCGCAATACAGTAAAGGACAAACACATGTATAAATTCCAGCGTGTGCTAACTTGAAGTGCTTTCAATTTCCTTCAAATACTTGAAATATGATGCCATTAAATTGAGGAAGGGACTTATTTCAAAGGGGACGAGATTGTTTTATATCGATTGTGTTGCAAGTGTCTACATATTTCTTTCTAGAGAATTCAAGTGCTTAAAATTGTTGTCATTATTCTGAATTTTTCTTGGCACTCTTGAACTGGAGAAAATGGGGAAAGCTTATGAACTATTAGAGTTTTTGAAAATTCTGATATAGTCTACTACTAATGACATAGTAAAAATCAACAAATTCTCTCTGGGTGATTAGAATTTGTCTGCAAAATGCACAAGAAAAGATATAATTTTTGGAGCTTGAATCTCAGCTTCAACAAAAGGAATTAAAACAAAAGAGTCATCATTCTGAAACTGCTTTTGTTCAGAACATTAAAACAAACTCCCATAAGAAGCAAGTTCATTCTGATCCAGTGCCCAATAAAGCAACAATTGTACCTGCAGAAGAAAAAACTCAGTCTGCACTTCCCAAGCCCATCATCAGACCTTGGGAACAACTTGTCCAGAACAAGCACAGAACTGGTCTTGGATATGACAAGGACTTGTCCTTTCATATTTCAGACTACTCAAAGCCAATTCAATTTCAAACTGCTAGACTTCTTGAGGATGATTCATCTTCACCTGTTCTTCATGACAGTTCCACTTCAGCTGTTTTAGATTCTGGTTCTCTTCCACAGCAACAACAACAACCACCACAACACATTGTGAAATGCCAACACTGTAACCGAGTTGGCCATCTGAAAGATCATTGTTTTGATCTTCATCCATGTAAGCACTGTCATAAAACCACCCATTCTTCACACAAATGCTTCAGAAACAAACGTCCTGCAAGAACAAGATTCATCTTGGATGGATCACTTCTTGGCAATTAGCATCAACAGCGAAGAAGATATTCCAATCACATGTCAGAACTTGTTCCAGAGTATTGAACAGTCTTGCAGTTGAGTTTTCTCCATCATCTCACCTTGTATCTGACAAGGGGGGAAATGATG